>MU738124.1:194217-288151 GCA_026770625.1 Nicotiana glauca
AATTAAATCACACATTGTAAATAATATTGCAAACAACTGATTCCACTATAAAATTTAGAGCTAGGGCGCGAAAATAGGTAAAATAACCAAAATGCTCCTCCAGCCAACATCTCAGAATCGAATAATTTTCACATTTTCAGAACTCTCATACACTCACGAGTCCAACCATATAAAAATCTCCCAAATCGGAGGTCAAATGCCCATTCAAATCACAATAACTAAGTATAAGAAGTTACATCCAATTTTCCACAATTTTGACCTTGAATTCGAATTTTAGTGGTGGATTTAACTAGATATTGATAAAAAACTACTAAATGAGGTTAAAGAAACATTACCCACTAATCTTCTCTTCAAAATTCACCCAAAATCACCTTCTCCCGAGCTCCCAATTGATTTTCCAATTTTTGAATCATACCCTCGGATTATTCGATTTCATACAAGTGATTTCCTCTTTTGCAGTCCAGGGACCGCTTCTGTGGTACCGCTTTTGCGGAAAACCAACCGCTTCTGCGGTTTTCTCTCAATTAGCCGATCAACCGCTTCTGCTGTCCACCAATCGCAGAAGCGAGTTCGCTTTTGCTGAACTTACACCGGTTATGCGGTTCACAAGCCAACGCCCACTTTTCGCTCCTGTGGTTACCAAGCCGCTTATGCGGGTCCGCTTCTACAGTTCCCAAGCTGCAGAAGCGGAAATACCAGAAGTCCTGCTGCATTTTTTTTCTGACTTCAAAATTTACCCGTTGAGCATCCGAAACACACCCGAGGCCCCCGGGACCTCAACCAATCACACACACAAGTCATATAACCTATCACGGACTCACTCTAAGTTCCAAATCACATAACACTTCACTAAGTACGGATCTTCGTCTTGCTTAGCCTTAACATGCGCAACAAGGGAGGATTGCGCTAAGGCATAAGCAGTTATATCTCCTTCTTCAGTCTCATCCAATCTAATTTCATCATTTGCTAGTTTTTGAATTTCTCGACCCAAATATTGCCTTTGTACTGCAAGATGGGCCAAGACACCCATTGACTTCCTACTAAGTGCATCTGCTACCACATTAGCTTTGCCCGGATGATAAAGGATATTGATGTCATAATATTTCAATAGCTCGAGCCACCTTCTCTGTCTCAAATTTAGTTCTTTTTGCTTGAAAATATACTGGAGGCTTTTGTGATCTGTAAACACTTCAGAATGATCAACATAAAGGTAGTGTCGCCATATCTTTAATGCAAACACCACTTCTGCAAGCTCCAAGTTGTGTGTGGGGTAGTTCTTTTCATTATTCTTTAACTGTCTGGAAGCATAAGCAATAACGTTTCCATTTTGCATAAGAACACAACCGAGACCAACTCTCGAGGAATCACAATACATGGTGAACCCACCTGAATCTGTCAGCATGGTTAATACAGGTGCGGTGGTCAACCTTTTCTTTAACTCTTGAAAGCTCTGCTCACAAGCGTCTAACCATTGGAACTTAACTGCTTTCTGAGTCAACTTAGTTAATGGGGCTGCAAGTGAGGAAAACCCCTCCACAAACCTTCTATAGTAGCTAGCTAACCCCAAGAAACTCCTGATTTCGGTTGGCGTTGTCGGCCTAGGATAGTTCTTGACTGCTTCTGTCTTCTGGGGGTCTACTTTTATTCCTTCACTAGATACCACGTGGCCTATGAATGCCACTGACTGCAACCAGAACTCACATTTTGAAAACTTGGCATAAAGCTCAGTTTCCTTCAAGGACTGCAAAGCTATTCTGAGGTATTCTGCATGATCTTCCTTGCTCTTAGAGTACACCAAAATATCGTCTATAAACACAATAATAAAGGTATCTAGGAATGGCTTAAAAACTCTGTTCATGAGGTCCATGAATGCAGCTGGAGCATTTGTCAACCCAAAGGACATCACTAGAAATTCATAGTGCACGTAGCGAGTTCTAAAGGCTGTTTTAGATATATCCTCTTTTCTGATTCTCAACTGATGGTATCCCAACCTCAAGTCTATTTTTGAAAAATACGTTGCACCATGAAGTTGATCAAATAAATCATCAATTCTTGGTAGTGGGTACTTGTTCTTAATGGTAACTTTATTCAACTGCCGATAGTCGACATACATTCTGATAGACCCATCTTTCTTCTTGAAAAACACAATCGGGCACCCTACGGTAAAACACTCGGCCTGATGAAGCCCTTGCCAAAAAGGTCTTTCAACTGTTCTCTCAACTCATTAAGTTCTGCTGGAGCCATCCTATAAGGAGGTATAGATATGGGCTAAGTGCCTGGCATGAGATCAATGCCAAAGTCTATGATACTTTCAGGAAAAAGTCCGGGAAGGTCATCTGGGAAAACTTCTGGAAATTCTCTAACAACTGGCACTGACTAAAGAGCTGGTGGTTCTGATTCTGGATTAATGATGTGAGCCAAATAGGCAAGACACCCCTTAGCGATCATTCGTTTTGCCTTAAGGTAAGAAATAAACTTACCTACAAGCGATGTTGAACTACCCTTCCACTCTAAGGCTTGTTTATTTGGAAATTGGAACCTGACTATCTTGGCATGACAATCTAACATGGCATAGCAGGAAGACAACCAATCCATACCCATGATCACTTCAAAACCCACCATTTCTAACTCTATGAGATCGGCTTTGGTGTTGCGACCTTGGACTGAAACCATACAACCTCTATAGACTCTGGTAACTTCCACTGACTCGCCAACTGGAGTAGATACTAGGAATGGCTCAGTAAGTTTTTTAGGTTCTATTCCGAGGTTAATTGCAAAGCATGGAGTCACATGTGAAAACGTTGAACCTGGATCCATTATGGCATAAGCATTATGTGAGCAGACTAAAAGTATACATATAATAACTTCTGCAGATGCCTCTGCACTCTGATGATCAAGTGTAGCAAACAAAAGGGGTTGTCCCCCTCCCTGAGTAAATAGGTCTGCACCTCTGCCTGCTCCATGCCCGGTCTGATTATGAGAACCGCGAGCCTGAGGTGGTGTAACTGCAGTAGCTGAGGAACTAGAAGGACGAGTTGATCCATTACTGAAATTACGTTGCAACTTTGGACAGTTGGCCTTTATATGACCAATGTCTCCACAGTGGTAGCAACCATAAAACTCGAGCTTGCACTGACCTGAATGTTGCCGCTTACTTGTTCCACAAAGACCTTGTTGGTGTGAATGTTGCTCAGCATGACTCTTGCTATGTGAGGATGATTTCCTAAAATTCTGATTCTGGCGAGACTAATTTCCATAACTCTAAGTACGTCTGAAGGAAGACCCACCACCAGACTGATGACTGGATAGAGCTGGTGGTAATGACTCCTCATTACAGGAATCCCTTCCACCTCCGCTGGATGTACCATTAAACCTGCCCGCCCTCTGGGCTTTCTTGTTATGCTCTTTTTCTTCTCTCCTTTATTGTCTGTCTTTTTCTAAGTGCTTGGAAAATCCCACAATAGAGGATAAGGCTGTTATCCCTACTGCTGCAGCTGATGTCGTATCCTTAATGTGGTAAGCTAAACCGCCAACAAACCTGCGAATCTTTGCTCTTCCTGTCTTAACCATGTGAGGAGCATGCTTAGCCAACCTTATGAATTCCATGTAGTACTCTTGCACAGTTTTATTCCCTTGCTTGAGCTGTTGGAACTCTGTAGCCTTAGCTTCCCTATCCTCTTCTGGGATAAAGTTAGCCATGAAGGCCTCTTCAAATTCTTCCCAAGCAGGCGGACCATCATCTTCATCTCTTTCATTTTCCCACATCTCAAACCAAGCGCCGACCACATCTCTAAGCTGGTAAGCAGCCAGCTCCACAGCTTCATCATCAAATGCTTTCATCACTTGGAGGGCTTTCTTGACACCCTCCAGCCACAACATCGGATCTTCATCAACTGTAGAACCATGGAACACTGGAGGAGTCAACTTTAAAAATTCATTTACTCTTTAGGACCCAGAATTGTTCTGTCTATTTGATTGAGGTGTAATCTCATCTCTTCTCTCGTTGTAGTTGTCCATAAAGGCTTTAAACATCTCCATAGCACTGTTGACTGCATTAAACATCTGACCCATCTCTGGGGATATAGTTGTTTGAGTCGAAGTTGCTGTTGGGGGCGGTACTGGATCCTAAGGTACTGGATCATTATGCTCCACCCCTTCTTCATGCTCAACCTGGGGTACTTGAACCCCCCCTTGTGGATTTACCCTTCCTTTTCCGAGTTGGAGCCTTTTTAGTTCTGCCCTGAGCCACGATAATAGCAATAGTTTCCTGAGCATCATCGTGAGTGTCGGTGTCAGAGTTACGAGTACGAGCCATTTGTGCGAATTTTGGAGAAATGAATACATTAGATAATTTATTAGAGGTAGGATCTACTACATGATCTAAAGTATGACAAAAAAATGAGATTTTTCCTAAATGCTTGTAGCCTCCTGTTTATAAGTATGGCGCGCTTCATACCCATAAACAAGACTCTACTAACACGGCTTCATAGACCCCTAGGACTCCATAAACCTAAGGCTCTGATACCAAGTTTGTCACAACCCATTTTCTAAACAAGCCAAGATCGACACTCGATTATAGCTCCACATTTTATATGCAACAAAGCAATACTTTAACCAAATATATTTGATTAATTCAAATATTTAAATAAATTAACTCCAAAATACTATTCGTAGTAACTACTGAATTATTGCTAAGTTATTATAAAATAACATCTTAATCTCAACCCAATGACTATGTTTGTGAAGCCTCTACTGATAAACTATCGCACTGCTCAGGACATGAGATTTCCTGGCCAGTTCTCTAAGTAACAAAGAAATAACTAAATAAAGATGACTCTAAGGAATACTCCACGAACAAAAGTGGAGCTCACCAATACCACTGGAAGAGAAGAAAGTCCTAACTCGTAGCCTACTCGCCTGCAAATCTGGTTCCTACGTTGTACCGCAGACCAACGTAGATTCCAAAAAGAGAACGTCAGTACCATCCATTGTACTCAGTGAGTCTCAACAACATAGCCGAAACTTTAATAACATATATATTATGAGCAAATGTTCAGAAGGCATGTAAAACGTAAAAATTATAAGAATAATTCTAAATAATTGCATGACAACAGTTTATGAATATTCTAAAAGAAATTCTTTTCTTTTTCTTTGGGAGTTCTAACTATCCTGACTTAATCCTGTCTCAGTCACCGTGTGATTGGCACGTGTTCGATCCCAACCTGATCAAATAGGCCCAATCCACGAGGTGCCACTCGCTTCATGGTTCCCAGTGCTCATGTCTCATACCTTAGCATGGCTAAGTAAATTCTCAGCAACGAGACTCTCGGCTCGTGTGCTCCCTACTTTGGCACAAGTATTTATAGGAAGTCAATGCCTTGGTCAGGACCCTAGGCCTGGACGATGACCCCTTCTCAGAACAAAGGATACTCCCAAAAATCTTTTCTTTCTAAAACTTCTTCTTGTGACTTTTCAAATCTAAATCTTTTATACATACTTATACTGATATCCTTAAATGTAAGGCATTACATATAAATTACAATAGAAGTATTTGAAGAGGAAATACTGAAAACCTTTAAAAGATATCAAAAAAATTGTTAAATTTATGAGAAGACAACATATATGCATCAATATGAAACACGACTTAAATTTCCCTACCATCGCACTTCTTGTCACAGTGCTTATTCTGAGTTATTTGCCAAATGCAAAATCTGACTTGAAATACAATTTCTATGACCAAAGTAATGTTACAGGTTTTATTAAATGATCTTGAGAATAATAACAGAATAACACACTTATGAAATATTCAACTTGCCTTAGTATACAGATAAAGTCATGACTAATGTCCTAGTCCAGTTAATGCCACAAGCGTTATTAATCTTCATCAAACACATTGTGTGTGTGCTTTTGTGAGTTAAACCACTTTGGTAAAGGGTTATATCAACTCACCTCAAAACTTCTCGAGCCAATACGTAGGCCTAGTCCAATTGACACCTGTCAAACAATCGATTCTACAACAACCAGTGCATTTTAATTAATTTTAAAGTACAACACCTAATTATGAAATTTATTGATGATATAGAGGAAGAAAGGAATTAGCTATTCAATTCTTACATATTACTACTGTAGGATAATTGACAATAGGAGATTTTACATACCTGAGTTCAAGATTAAGTGAGTTATGAAGAACCATAGGATTTTTATTTGTTGCCTGTGTGCTCAGGTTCTTGAGCGAACAGAACTCAGTGTTCTGTTTTTCGTCTGAGGCAGGCAAAAGCCTTCGCCCATTTTGAAGAATCGTGGGTTCTGTTTCTCTAAGGCTTAAAGCCTTTTATTTTTCAATAGCCCTTTTATAGGCTTTAAGTCCCATTTCCCTTTTTTTTAAAACTAATAATTAAAAATACCCACTTTTAATAATTAATAATAGTAAAATTATTAATAGTTTTCTAATTGTATATATATATATATATATATATATATATATATATATATATTAATAATTTAGTTCTATAGTTAGTGTGTCTCAAAACTTTTATAAATTTGAGGAGTGCTACATCGAATTAAAAGAGCTCACTGCCCAACGATTTCCGCTTCTGTGGTCCTGCTTCTACGAAAATGTGGCCACATCTGCGGCTTTGAGCATTAGGGACTGGACTGCTTCTTCGGTCTGGGAATTGTATAAGCGGAACCGCTTTTGTAGTTCCTGGGCCGCTTCTGTGGTTTTGGGCCAATTGGGGTAGACCGCTTCTACGGTCTATGGATCGCATAAGCGGAACCGCTTCTGCAGTCTCCCTTGCCCTTGCCCCTTATCGCTTATGTGATGGATTGACCGCATCTGCGGTCTAAGAACTGCAGATGCGGTTATGACAACCTTCAGCCTTTTCTTCAACTTTTAACATCACTCAAGCATCGATCGTTTGACGCTCGGGGCTCCCGTGCCCCGCCCGAATATACCGACAAGTCTGAAATCATGAGACGGACCTACCTGAACCCTCGGATCACGCAAAACAACGTTAAACCTAGGAATCACATCCTAAAACCAAATGAATCAATCTATTGAACTACAAGTTCTTAATTTTTTTCTAACAGGTCAAAACGCCCTTAAACTACTCGGATTGACCCCAAATTTTATGGGTAAGTATTAACTGATATTTCGGACCTTTACCAAGTTTCATAACCAAAATCAAAGCCCGGTACCTATGAATTGAAGGAATAGTTAGTTTATTTAATTCTTTAAAAACTTCAATTTAACAATTTCACATAAAAATTCATTACTCGGGCTAGGGATCTCGGAATTCGATTCCGAACATACGCCCAGGTCCCATACTTTTTCATGGACCCTTCGGGACCGTTAAATTGCGAATATGGGTCTGTTTCCCAAGAAAGTTGATTGAAGTCAAACTTGGCCCTTTAAGAAAATCTTAAAGAAGCAAATGGTCATATTCTTTCTCAAAACTCTTCCAACTTCCATACCAACCATCCCCGCAAGTTATAAATTAGCTAAAACAAGTGCGGAAAGTTTTATTTAGGGGAACGGATTTTTAAAATTCAAAACGACCAGTCGGGTCGTTTCAGTCTACCTCATAATAGAATATGTTCTTCAAAATTGTGTAAAACTTATATGTGCACTTTTGTCTAAGTCATATTAATCTAGATAGGATTTCAAGTTGTTTAAGGATAGACCTTAAGGTTTATTGAAAGTAGAGGCAGTACCAAATTATAGATCCTGTTTGGAAGGAAATTTGACTAAATTGTTTCCCTTCAAAAAGAAATAAAGCTAGTGATAAGCTAGAATGAATTCCTTCTGATTTGTACAGATGAATATACTGGTAAGTGATAGTTTTGAGTATTTTTGTGACGTTCATAAATGAGTACTCAAAATATTAATATATTTATTTGATGCACCGTAAGTCTTAATGAATTAAGTAAATCAAGATTTTATGACTTGAAACGGAGAAGCACCAAGGAAATATATTAAGTTACTGCAATTTGATTGTAGTAGCGAGCACCTGTCTAAAGAGTTCTTTTGTTACTTATTAGAATAAGTAATTACATATCAATTGACTACACCGTAAACTCCATAATAGAGTGGTGTGGTACAAAGAAAAAATTAGTCTCTTTTTGACAGGGATAGATTAATGACGTGTTATTCAGATTGACTTATTTGTTTTTGGAATATTTCCTAGAAACTGCAAATTACATTCTGAATTTAATTCCATCTAAGTTAGTAGTTGGACATCTATGGAACAATGGACTGAATGTAAGCTCGGTCTGTGGCATGTTCGGATATAAGATTGCCCTGCATATGTGCTGAAAGGGAAAGCGGATATGTAAGATGGAACTAAGAATAGATAGGTGCATGTTTATTGAATATCCAAGAAAATGAATGGAGTTTTATTTCATTATCCTAAAGAAAATAATACAAATTGACGTTCAAGAACATCAAAACCCACAATTCGGAATTGACGTTCTATTGCATTTGAGTAGTGAGAAAATGTTAATAGACATAATATGCCTTTATCGAGTGGGAGTGATGTTTGAACAGTGAAAACTATAGTAAGAAGTCACTAATATTTCAATTCCACAAGGTAATGAAGGCAATATTAGTAGTACTTCGTCGTAGTGGGAGAATACTAAGGAAAATCATAGTTCGGTGTACACTTTTGGGATAGTCCAGTAACAGGATCCCTGACGAGTTTAATACCAAACTTGATGGTTACATCAAAGCACTACTAGACAAATATTGCATCAGAAATAACGTGGCAAGATTCTTTAACAAAACCTTATTTGGTAAAGATGTTTAATAGTCATGTAAAAGAATGCCTGAGAAAGTTATAGATGCATGGTTATGAGTCTAAGTGGGAGATTGTTGGGGCATATATTATTAACCATGCGTTTAGATATAGTATATTCTGACAATTGTCATGATTAAAAGTCTAAGTAGGAGATTGTTCGGATATATACTATTAATCATGGATTTGGTTTAGACATAGTATTTATTATGATAATATTGTTCATTCAATCTTATTAAAGTTTTAATAGATCATATATTAGTTGGTGTCCTTTGCTTATATAGCAGATGATTTAGTGTATATAGTTTAGTTTATACACGGAAGATTAAATCATCAGTTCTTATAAGTATAAAGTTTGAGTTCACAATCTAATGATGGAATTGGACAAACCATCAGGAATGATTGTAGCACAAGATTAAATATAATTTTTCTTCATTATGGGAATGGTTTAATTCCAACTTCTTGTGCTAGTACATTATTTATGTATTGAACGGACCAAGTAAAGATAAGTATTTTATACTGACTTAATAAAATAAACTCTCTAGCCATTAAATGTACTTATACTCTTAATCTTGATATAATTATTATTAGCTGTGTATATTATTATTTTTTTGATTTATTAAAAGGCGAGATTCTTTCGTGGGTCAGTATGCCTAGTAAATTGGATGATAATAACATACATTGGCGAAGTAATAGTTAGTTGATGGAATCTATGTTTCGGTTTAGATGTTGATGATACACCTTTATGAAAGCTTATAAGTTTTCATGTGTAAACCCAGCCGGTGGATTTTTCATCCGACATATAAAATAAGTTAAGCAAAAGTCTAAAGGAAAGAATCAATAAATTAAATCGTCGATAATTTAATTTAATTGATTAGTATCTGAATCTTAACATGGGGAGTTAAATAAGATTTAATGGGTGAATTTCGAAATTGAACAAGGAGTGCGTTTATGAATTTTTAGTGGAATAATTCGTAATTAATTATGGTAGATATTAATTTCTTAAATTAGAAATTAATTACATAATTGGAGCCTTATTAATTAAATTCTATGGTTCCTACTGTACCTAAATAATTGGAAATAAAGGAAAACCTAACGGGTTTTAGAAAAAGGGTTTTAACTCTTAAAACTTGTGCTATAAATATATAAGGTTTTCCACCTAGACAAGAAGGACATAGTGTCCGAAATTTTTAACCTTTTCCTGAGAAAATTTTGTCCACACGAAATTACTATTTTCGGGTATTATTTGGGTAATACAATAGAAGACTGTGGAACGTTCGATGTTCACGATTGCGCGGGTGATGGAGATTACATTGAAAAATTATGGAATTGAAAGCTCACGTGATAGATGATATTTGTTCGCGCTTCAAGAGGTAACCCGTGAAATCCCGTTTATGCTAGTTATCTAGATTACATCTGATTTTGATACTGGGATTGCTTCCGCTGCATATAATAATCCGTCAACTTTGTCATTAGAGTTTCATCCTGGATTATCAAGTTTTCCTTCTGTCACGACCCAAAATCAACTAAGGGTCGTGGTGGCGCTGGACGCCGCCATCAGGCTAGCCAACTCAAGACTTAATTAAATATCATTTTAACATTTTTGAAATCCAGGATTTTTCCTTCATTACTAAGAAATTTTAAAGGATATAGTTTCAAATCAAATTTAAATGTTTAACAGTTAATACAATACTTCAAACCATCCCAGAAACCCGGTGTCACAAGCGCATGAGTAACTATCAATATGAAAAAATAAAATACAACATATGCCCGAGATAAAGTAGACAGGGAAATAATAATAAGAAAATACTGGAGTCATCCATGCTGTTGCGCCCAGTAGGCTGCTAGAGGTATATATACCTGTGCAACAAAAATGCACAGAAGTGTAGTGTGAGTACGTAATCAACGTGTACTCGGTGAGTATCCCACCTAATCTCGAAGGAGTAGAGACGAGATGGTCAACTTTGACGCTCTCTAATGGTTCAATAATGATTCATCCTTAATATGTATATATTAAACAGTGGATTTATTTTATAAACATGATTCTAATCCAAATAGAGGAAACAAATAAACACGTAATTCTTCCACAGGAAAATTTCCAGAATTTCTCTTTAAATATAATCCAAATATTTTTCAGCCACAAAAGGGCAATAATAAATTAATTAAGTTCAGGCAGCAACACAAGCAAGCGCAAATGACACTGAGGCGATGTCCCGATCCAATAGAAATAAATGTGCACTTGCCCAGGGTCGACGACGTGCCTATAGATGCATCTATTAATCTGCCGAGGCATTCGGCCTGTTCCAAAATAAACACACAGAGACAGACAATCAGTCAAGAAGTCAACATGGAGCAATTATCCAAGAAAGGCCAATTCTCTTTAATAATTTGAGAAAACGAAGCTTAAGTCTTTTTTAGAAATTCATTTATTAATTTAGTGTAATCTATTATCCCGCTCGCGAATCATCCATGCGACGCGGTCAACATAAAATAAACAATCACCCTGCTCGTGAATCATCCATTCGACGCAGGTACACATAAGATACGTGCTCAGATAGCCAATTAGAATTTTATCGGGGAATAATTATCCAAAAAAAACCAATTCTCTGTTTTTCAATTCAGAAAATGATGTTTAATCTCTTTTTAAATTCTTTTACTAATCAAAGGTGATAAGTTAGGGCATAATTGGAAAGAAAAATAGGAAACGATCCCACCACAGCAAATCGGTTGTTTCAAAAAAGGGGACTTTTCATTGTTCTGGAACAATGGATTTAACAATACAATACAACCAATTTTAATGAAACAATCAAAACAAACATTGTTTTGGAATAATAATATAATAAAATACAATGAGGAACAACCATCCAAACAAGCTGAAACTCATAATAGGTGGGAATAACTTACCTTAACAATATTGATGAAGATCTTCTCTTGAACGCTTCCAAGAATAGCCCAAGCCATGAAAATTGTGAGAGAAATGGCCAAAATCCAACTTTTAAAACAACCCTCTGCTTTCAGGCATTTTCACTTCTGCGGAACCATGTCCGCTTCAATGGTCCCGCTTCTGCGGACAACTTGCCGCTTTTGCGGCTCCCATCCACGTCCAGGTCTTCCGATTATGCGGTTCTCCACATCGCAGGTGCGGTCCGCTTCTATGGAATCCCAACTGCATCTGCGGATCCCTACAACTCCAACCAAAACCGCTTCTGCGGTCTCCCCTTCGCACCTGCGATGCCGTTTCTGCGGTCCCCATTTCCGCAGAAGCGGAAACAGCAGAAACAGCAGCTTCAGCACTTCTTCAAACTCTGGATTCGATCTGTTAGCCACCCGGAATCTACCCGAGGCCCCCGGGACCCCAACCAATCATGCCAATCAGTCCCAAAACACATTACGAACTTGCTTGAGGCTTCAAATCCCATCAATTAACGCTAAAATCACGAATTATACCCCGATTCAAGCTTTATGAACTTCAAACTTTTCAACTTCCACTTTCGATGCTTAAGCCTATCAAATTACGTCCGATTGACCTCAAATTTTGCACACAATTCATATTTGACATTACGGACCTACTCCAACTTTTGGAATTGGATTTTGACCCCGATATCAAAAAGTCATCCTCCGGTCAAAACTCCTCAAAAATCTTCAAATTTTTATCTTTAGCCAAATGGCTTCAAAATGACCTACGGACCTCCAAATTAACTTCCGCTCGCACTCCCAACTCTAGAATCACCATACGGAGCTACTCCAGTCTCGAAATCCCAATCGGACATCGATAACGTTGAAGTCCACCCAAAGCCAAACTTAAGAAATTTCTTCCAAAATGCTAACTTCCATAAGAGGCGCTAAAACACTCCCGGGTTATCCAAAACCCGAACCGGGCATACGCCCAGGTCCGATATCATTATACAAACCTGTTGGAACCTTCAAATCCCGATTCCGAGGCCATTTACTCAAAAATCCAATCCTAGTTCATTCTTTCAACTTTAAGCTTCTCAAAGGAAAATTTTCATTCACATTTAACTCCGATCTTCCTGAATTTAAATTCCGACCATGCGAACAAGTCATAATACCCAAAATAAAGCTGTTCATGGCCTCATACAGCTGAACGACGTGCTAGGGCTCAAAACGACCGGTCGGGTCGTTACATTCTCTCCAACTTAAACATACGTTCATCCTCGAACATGCTGAGAATTGTACTGAAGTGGTCTGAAATTGCTGTTTAACTTCTCATACACCTTCCCGTGCTACCACAACTTAGTTAAGCACATTAGCTCGATCAATTCCGAAGATATTCTCTTTTACCCAAGCAAATAAGCCTTAGAGCCCCAATTCCAACATTCGGAATTCTATGACAGGCCTGTTTCCAACATACGATCACCGTATCAAACATTATACGCTATACTCAAACATGACTGCATAACTCTGCTGAATTCACACTTTACATCACTTTACTCATAGTACCACAATAACATTTCTGTTTGAATTAATTGAAATTCCACGAATCTGATGCTCCCATTGCACCTCATGACCTAGATAGGTCTTACTCTAACTATTACAATACCGCCACGACAGATGAGATGCCAAAATTCATAATCAACTGCCAAGTCAACCAATCATCGAGTCTATACTTCTGACAAGAAATATTACCACATTCTTAACCAAATAATGATCTTCGCTCCTTAATATACTTCATATAATAAGATTGCACTTATCCTAAATCCCACAATCTCACTTACCCAGTACGAACTGCTCAGGCAATAAGCCACTCCGAATGCGATCACAAGTCTCATGTGACGCTACGATGTGCCAATAGGCCACCAATCTGAACAGAACACAAACAGGAAATCGAACTCTTGAAGGAATTACCTAACCCCCACACTAATACGGACTTTCCTTAGAAGATAGGAAGCGAAACACACAAAGAAATAGCATGTAGAAAACTAAGTTGACATCACACTATTGATGTATGCAACCCGATCCAAATAACCTACCCATGGCGGCGTGCCACCCGATCCACACATAGATCTCACATAAGAAGATTGCACTTCGAGCTAAATCTGCTCATTACAATAAAAATATCGAATTTCAATCGTAATCATACCGAGTGAATAATACCATCCCTGAGAAAACACATAGCGCTATAGGCTATAAAACTCAAGCACAACTGAGGTGCGATAGAAGATCTAAATCGCAAGAGCCATCCTGCTCACATAACATCATCGCAACACGGAACCTAAACATATAAGAATTACTAAGCCATCTCACAACTCATATGGCACAATACATCATTACCTGGAATAGATGATGACAAAATAACGCCTCGATTGTTCCTCCATAGGGAACGCTTGCTGAAATGAACACAACTTGCCTGATATAAAGCCATGTTCACAAATAATTCAATCCACCGATCTCAAGCCCATTTGTTATTGCACCAACTTGGCTAATAACCTTTCAAAGGTCCATAGTAACCCCCTTTTCCTCATAACACACAAGAACAACCATCATAACCGAAGAGACCACCTCAGTTCATAACCCAATCAACAAAGTGCCCTCCAGGCAAAAATTCTCAAATTTAGTGACATTACCACAATCCTCATGCTCGGTCTAAATCTTTACTAAATCGAGTGAATACATGTCACACTTATGCAATCTTCCCGTAAGACACTCTCCCATAACCTCTCGAAACAATCAATGGGTCCGCACACCTGAACCACCGGTTGCCCTAACACCGAAAAGTGATCAAGAATCCTCACCAGGACATAAAGCCTTACCAGGATGCAAAGCCCTCTTCACAAAAACATCAATATCAGTCTTACGCTGAAGACAATACCAATTTACTTAATCATTCAACATTTTCCTTGCTCATCCGAGCCCATGACATCCTTGTCAACACCGAACTGCGACCTTGATTTTCACTTCAGATTTCATACTACTCATTGCACCCGACATGCCAATATACGATAGGACATGATTTTAATCATAACTCCGAATTCATTAATATTTTCACATTTTCATCATATAAGAACATTGCACTTAACTCACTTCAGGAGAATCATAGCAATACACTGGTAATTTCCCATAACTGTAGAATATGCAAATCTGCAAGTAGTGGTCCAAACCACCATAGCCCTTCCGGAATTCGCTTCCACTTAACAAGCCACAACAGCAGAATGGTTTAGAACGTTATCAATTACGGCGGCCGACAAACCTCACACGTACTACCACAAATCAAACGCATAACTTGATCTCGCGGACCGAACTGATTACTGGCCACAATATGCCAATTCAACTATAGCTAATCAATTTACCTTCTTCCAATTCCTCCTTGCTTGCCTTAAAAATAAGACTAACTCCATTCAACACATAATATACTCCATCTACACTCACCCCGAATGTCCTTGAATCAAGAGACAAGGCTGTCTCAATTCCCACGAACTATTTCATTACACCCAAATGCTACACCGCCAGTCAAACATCCTGGAACATTCTGTGCTTCTTCTCATAAATTGCTACAAAGATTGATTCTTAATTGTACCTACAAGCTCGACATCATTAGGCACCACACTTTACCTCTTGAATTCACTAGGACCGTTACTCAGAGCCACCCGTTCTGACTTTGTCCCACAAATAATCAACTCCATGAATCTTCTAGCACATTAATAACCTCTCAACGAAGCACCTGGCTGAACCACTCCCCTTTAAACCCGTTTCTATACAAGGCGTAAATTCTGAACCTTTTCCCAAGTTCGAACATGATCCCATAAGGCTAACCATAGCACATCCTTAATAATTCCTCCGCTGAATTTACTACTTATGGTCCTTTCTCGTAGCTGAATTAATCCATCAATATGCTAATAACCAGAAATCACGCAAGTAGTTAATCATACAGCCCAATCATAAGTGGTGGGACTCTCCCACTTAGCTTGAACCCATTATTTCATCATTCTTGAGTTCGCCCGACGTTTTTACCTCTTATTGGCATAACCTCGCGCCATAAGTTATCAAAATTTCTCAGAATCTCCCTGTAAATCCCCATTTTTCACATTCTGAATCATCAACCACATTCGCATGACCGGTCCCTTTGTTGAACAACGAATATAATTCTTTGCAGAAGCTTCGCCAACCACGTGACTACTAACCTGCTCATGGGGAATAACCCACGTAGGGGAATCACCTCCCGATATCTTCCCACGCCACTGCATAGGGTACATTCACAACGACACCAATAGCCCATCCTGAGTTCGAGCTCACTTTCCAGTTGCACAAGTCCATTCGCCCCTCGCGGACATCAATTATATGTGCGGCAACATCCTTCCAAATTCAGGGTTATGATGCACCCTCCTCTATTTCGAGCAGCTCCTTTCCACCATATCAATCTTTTGCTGCATAGCAGCCCATACTTCAAATCATACCCATAGACTTCAATCACCAATCATTAAAATCCCCAATTCGATCCAAACTCTCCTTAGGACGTGTAGTCTTCCTACTACCAAGCCCATTTGCAGCACCAGCCACTCTCCCACTTTGGCATAACTCATCTCCTTAATGGTCACTCGACCTTGCTTTTCATACTAGGCCTTCTAGAAATTTTAAACACCACCTGGCACTTCCCACGTCCTTCCTCATAATTTACTGCTCAATTGTTGCCATAAATAAAATCTATCTTTGTGGCACTTGAACCCACCATTGTTACTAACTTTAAACCTTTCCAAAGGTCATCTTTATCGATCCAGCAACATTAAAAATTTTGATTCGATCTTAAACCACTGCACCATACGATATCTGACAGTCGTAACTCCAATACTAGTTCACAATATCATGCCATAAAAGCAAATTGTAGCAGATTATAACATCGACAAACTTAGTACATCCAAATAGGACGTCAACACCCCAATGGAGAGGAGAACTGCACCACGTTTGCAATTACTTTCTTTCATTACTTGCACCAGCACACTTCTGACCATCTTCAGTTCGTTTGACTTTCCCCTGCCTGGAATGAAATACTGAATCCCTTTATTACACACTGAGTAAACCTCCATTCAATTCATTCACTGCCCCGACACGTGGGCAAACACCCTACCATCACAACAACAATGCGAAATAATAGTTCACAAGCATCATGGCAACTTGTGCCTAGCCTCAAGGCTCTTAGAAGTTCTATTACTGAGCGGAAATAATAGAATATCCCTCCAAAATGCGACTATAATAGTCCAAACAACTATACCGGGAAAATCATCATTTGTAGTGCCATTAAAATCCTTCAATTTTCAATTTATAACAAGCGCTCGCGTCTCGTAAGATTGAGTGGGAAGGAATCAAAGGCATAAACCTCAAAGGAATCGAACCGCACCATAAGGAAATCAAGAAGGGGAGTACTCCTAACATCCTTGTAGCCTCTCGAGGATAAATACAGACGTCTCTGTATCGATCCGCGAGAATCTATTAGACTTGCTCAAGACTCGTGAGACCAACAGGAACCTAGTGATTTGATACCATATTGTCACGACCCAAAATCCATTATGGGTCGTGGTGGCGCCGGACACCACCGTCAAGCCAGCCAACTCAAATACTTAATTACATCTCATTTTAACACTTTTGAAATCCATGATTTTTCCTTCATTATTAAGAAATTTTAAAGGATATAGTTTCAAATCAAATTTTAGTGTTGAACAGTTAATACAATACATCAAACCTTCCCAGAAACCCAGCATCACAAGTGCATGAGAAACTATCGATATGGAAAAATAAAATACAACATATGTCCGAGATACAATGGACAGGGAAATAATAATAAGAAAATACTGGACGGAACTGCAGTAGCTGCGGGTCATCTCGAACAATGAAACTCACCTAGTCCCATAGTCATCCATGCTGCTACGCCCAATAGGCTGCTAGAGGTATATATACCTGTGCAACAAAAATGCACAGAAGTGTAGTATGAGTACGTAATCAACGTGTACTCAGTGAGTATCCCGCCTAATCCCAAAGGGGTAGAGACGAGATGGTCAACTTTGACGCTTTTTAATGTTCCAATAATGATTTATCCTTAATATGTATATATTCAACAGTGGATTTATTTTATAAACATGATTCTAATCCAAATAGAGGAAACAAGTAAACACGTAATTCTTCCATAGGAAAATTTCCAGAATTTCTCTTTAAATAGAATCCAAATATTTTTAGGCCACAAAAGGGAAATAATAACTTAATTAAGTTCAAGACATTAACATTGAAGATCGGGTTGTGCACCGCAACATTATATATGAGGGTCGGGCTGCGCACCGCAAAAGTGGTATTTGTGGAGCGGATTGCGCGACACAACAGTGGTATTTGTGGAGCGAGTTGCACGCCGCAATAGTTGTATTTGTGGAGCAGATTGCACGCTGCAACAGTGGTATTTGTGGAGTGGGTTGCACTCCGTAACAGTTATTGATACCATGTGTTTGTATTGCGTATTGATTTCTTATTTATTATGAATCTAAGCTGCTTTAGTTTGTTACTCGGGATTACTGTTAATATTGTCTCTCCCTATAACATGTTTCCACGTCCCATGCTATTAATTTCCTTGGATTCGATTTCTTCTGTATATTTATAACTGCACAGGTTTATGTGGTGTCCAGTCTAGCCTCGTCAGTACTTCACCGGGGTTAGGCTAGACACTTACCAGCACATGGGGTCGGTTGTGCTGATGCTACACTTCTGTGCATTTTTGCACAGGTCTAGGTTTTGAGGAGCAGCAACAACATTAGTATGGGAGCAGGCTTTCATTTTCACGAGACCGAGGTAGCCTTGCAGGCATCCGCAGGCCTGACGTCCCTTTTTAATGTTCTCTTTTAGACTGTTGCCTCATTGTTTTCGAGACGGACATCTTATATATATCTTTTAGACCACTGTATTTAGTATATTCTTAGTAGTTCGCGAGTACTGTGACACCAAATCTTGGGTAGAGGCTATTAATGACTATTCCGCGTTATGATTCATAATTATAAATAGAACTTTCACTATTATTCTTGTTAAATTTCATGTTCTATATTGATGATGTAAACTGTTAAAGTAATTGTCTAGTAATGGAAGGGTAAATAAGTTGGCTTGCCTAGCTACCACGAGTAGGCGCCATCACGATCCCGATGGTGGGAAATCCGGGTCGTGACAAGTTGGTATCAGAGCACTTGGTTACATAGGTCTCACAAGTCACGGACAAACTTAGCAGAGTCTGAGGGGTAGGTGCAGAGACGTCTGAACTTGTTCCCCATAGTGTATTGAGTTTTGAAAAATCTCTCATTTGTTCTTTCTTGCCGTGCGATTTGGTTTCTCAATGCTGATTGAATTTCTACTATGTTCTTTTGCAGACGGCGAGAACACGCGCTTCCTCATCCACCGATCATCAGTGCGAGCCCCAGGCAACTCCCGCTAGGGGCAGAGGACATGGCCATGCTGGGGGCTGAGGAAGGGGCACAACCCAGTCACCAGCAGAAACACCAATGGCGGACCCTCAGGTTGGCCTTAACGAGGAGGTGCCGACCCCAGCCCAGATAGTTCCAGTGGGCCCAGTTCAGGTCCTAGAGGGGTTTATTGCTACCCTATTTCTTCAGGACGCCTTGGTCCGGTTGGTTGGCCTCATGGAGAGTGTCACCCGAGCAGAATTGCTCCCTGTAGCGCCAGCCACTTCCCAGGCTGGAGGAGGGGCCCAGACTCCTGCCGCATGTACTCCGGAGCAGGTAGCTCCTCAAACTCAGATTCCACCAGTTCAGCCGGGGGGTAGTTGCATAGGCCGGTGATGGAGCGGCTATGTCCGCAGATGCTTTGTTGAGGCTGGACAGGTTCACCAAGCTCTTCATTGCCACATTCAGCGGAGCTTCTTCTGAGGACCCCAGGATTTCTTATATAGCTGCCACGAGATTCTTCAAAACATGGGCATTGTGGAGTCCAGTGGAGTTGATTTTGCGTCTTTTCGTCTATCTGGATTCGCCAAGACTTGGTGGAGGGATTACTGTTTAGCCTCCACTTGGAGTCTATGACGATCACCTAGTATGAGACCCGGTTTATCGATCTAGCTTGCCATGCGCTCGGCATACACTGAGAGGGAGAGGATGAGGAGATTCATTGATGGTTTGATTCAGCCTATTCGTCTTCAGATTGCCAGAGAGGCAGGTAGTGACATTACCTTTCAGGAGACAGCCAATGTGGCCCGGAGGATCGAGATGGTTTTGCCACAGGGGAGTGGTCTTAGGTCAGACAAGATACCACGTCACTCAGGTCGATCCAGTGGTGCCTCATCTGGAGGCAGGGATTCTTATGATAGGGATCAGCCTTCCTGTCCCTTTCAGTCATCCCTCCAGGCTTCAAAGGGTGTTCCAGGTGATCGTGGATTTTGTGGGCAGTATTCCGATCAGTAGTCACTCAGTGCACCGCCCACTACCATCAGTGCACAGCATCTTCAGAGTTTTTGTGGAGGTCATTCGGGTCGTAAGGGCCAGTCTCATCGTACGGAGGGATGTTATGAGTGTGGTGAGTATGGTCACATCAGGAGAGCTTGTACGAGATTGAGGGGTACACAGTCGTAGAAGCAGGGTCCTCGCCCCATGATTCAGGCACCAGGTGACCCACAGCCTGCCCAGCCAGCCAGGGGCGGGGGTAGGGATCATAGATGTGGAGGTGGAGACCGTAGAGGTGGAGGCCAGACCGCCAAGAGGTATGGTTCAGCAGGTAGCAGATCGTCCCAGAGACATGGTTCAGGGAGGTGGGGCTAAGCCTCGGTTTTATGCTTTGCCAGCCAGACTAGAGGCCGAGTCGTCAGATGTTGCTATTACAGGTACTATTCTGGTTTGTGATAGAGATGCGTCAGCGCTATTTGACCCTGGGCCTATATATTTATATGTGTCGTCCTATTTTGCACACTGCCTGGCTATGTCTAGTTATGCTTTGGACATTTCTCTTTATCTATCTACACCGGTGGGTGACTCCATAGTAGTCGACTGGGTGCATTATTCCTATGTGGTTATGTTTGAGGGTCTTGAGACCCGTGTTGATTTACTGCTTTTAGATATGGTGGATTTTGACACTATTTTTGAGATGGATTGGTTGTCCCGGTATCATGCTATCTTAGATTGTCACGCCAAGACCATGACCTTGGCTTTGACAGAATTGCCCCGACTAGAGTGGAAAGGTACCACAGGTCATGCCACCCGCAGTGTTATTTCATATGTTAAGGCTCGACGCATGGTCGAGAAGGGGTGTTTAACTTATCTAGTGTACGTTCACGACTCCTGTGTATAGGTTCCTTCTATTGACTCTGTTCCTATTGTTCGAGAGTTCCCAGAGGTCTTTCCTTCAGACCTGCAGGGTATGCCGCCCGACAGGGAATTGATTTCTGTATTGATCTGGCTCCGAGCACGCAGCCCATTTCTATTTTGCCATATCGCATGGCCCCGCCAGAGTTAAAAGAGTTAAAGGACAAGTTGCAGGATTTACTAGAGAAGGGTTTTATTAGGCCTAGTGTTTCTCCTTGGGGTGCGCCGGTGTTATCTGTGAAGAAGAAGGATGGACCGATGCGGATATGTATTGATTACCGATAATTGAACAAAGTGACGATAAAGAACAAGTATCCATTGCCGAGGATTGATGATCTGTTTGACCAGCTTCAGGGAGCAAAGGTTTTCTCAAAGATAGAATTGAGATCTGGCTACCATCAGCTGAAGATTAGGGCATCTGATGTTCCTAAGACAGCATTCCGCACTCGATATGGGCACTATGAGTTTTTAGTCATGTCATTTGGGTTGACCAATGCGCCGGCAGCATTTATGGAGTTGATGAACAGAGTGTTCAAGCCATAACTACACTTATTTGCAATAGTCTTGATTAATGATATTCTGGTATACTCCCGCAGCAAGGAAGAGCACGAGCAGCACCTCAGAGTGGTTATTCGAGCTCTGAGGGATAGTCAGGTATATGCTAAGTTTTCGAAGTGCGAGTTCTGGTTGAGTTCGATTGCATTTCTAGGTCATATTGTATTAGCAGAGTGTATTGAGGTGGACCC
The DNA here is from genome assembly GCA_026770625.1 of Nicotiana glauca. Classification (NCBI taxonomy): domain Eukaryota; kingdom Viridiplantae; phylum Streptophyta; class Magnoliopsida; order Solanales; family Solanaceae; genus Nicotiana; species Nicotiana glauca. The sequence continues at coordinate 216,046 of MU738124.1, forward strand.
GAAGAAGATTGAGGTAGTCAAGAATTGGCCTCGACCAGCTTCAGTGACTGAGATTCGGAGTTTCTTGGGGTTAGCGGGTTATTACCGTCGATTTGTGGAGGGATTTTTGTATATTGTAGCCCCGATGACTAGATTGACCCAGAAGAGTGCCCAGTTCAGGTGGTCAGATGAGTGTGAGGTAAGCTTTCAGAAGCTCAAGGCAGCTCTGACTACGGCACCGGTATTGGTTTCGCCAATGGGTTAAGGGCCTTACATAGTCTATTGTGATGCTTCCCGCGTTGGGCTTGGTGCAGTATTGATGCAGGATGGCAAAGTCATTGCCTGTGCTTCGAGACAGTTGAAGATCCACGGGAAGAATCATCCGGTTCATGATCTAGAGTTGGCATCTGTTGTTCATGCTTTGAAGATTTGGAGGCATTATCTATATGGTGTGACGTATGAGGTGTGCAAGGATCACAAGAGCCTTCAGTATAAGTCTAAGCAGAAGGAGTTGAATGTGAGGCAGAGGAGGTGCTTAGAGTTGTTGAAAGATTATGATGTTACTATCTTGTATCACCCGGGTAAGGCCAATGTAATGGCCGATGCATTGAGTAGGAAGTCTGCCAACATGGGTAGTCCTGCGTATATTCCAGTAAACCAGAGACCGATCTCTTTAGGTGTTCAGGCTTTCGCTAATAGATTGGTAAGATTAGATATTTCTAAGCCTAGCAGAGTGTTAGCTTGCACGGTCGCTCGTTCTTCTCTATTGGAGCGTATCCGCGATCGGCAGTTTGATGATCCCCATATTTTTGTCCTAAGAGACATGGTGCAGCGAGGAGGTGCCACGAAGGTGACCTTAGATGATGGTGGTGTTTTGAGATTGCAGGGGAGAGTTTGTGTGCCCAATGTTGATGGGATTCGAGAGTTGATCTTAGCGGAGGCCCATAGTTCTCGGTATTCTATTCACCCGGGCACCGCAAAGATGTATCAAGACTTGCGGCAACATTATTGGTGGCGTAGGATGAAGAAGGATATTGTTGCATATGTGGCTCGGTGTTTGAATTGTCAGCAGGACTAATATGAGCATCAGAGGCTCGGTGGGTTATTTCAGAGGATTGAGCTCCCCGAGTCGATGTGGGAGTGGATTACAATGGATTTCGTTACTGCACTTCCGCTGACTCGGAAAAAGTTTGATGCTATTTGGGTCATTGTCGATAGGTTGACCAAGCCAGCGCATTTCATTTCAGTGGCAGTCTCCTATTCATCCGAGAGGTTAGCTAAGATTTAAATCAGGGAGATTGTCCGCCTTCATGGCGTGCCGATATCCACCATTTCGGATCGGGGTACGCAGTTTACCTCGCGCTTCTGGAGAGCAGTTCAGTAAGAGTTGGGAACCTAGGTCCAGTTGAGCACAACATTCCATCCTCAAACGGACGTTCATTCCGAGTGGACTATACACATGTTGAAAGATATGCTCCGAGCTTGTGTCATTGATTTTGGAGGCTCGTGGGACCAGTTTTTGCCTTTAGCAGAGTTCGCCTACAACAACAGCTACCATTCCAGCATTCAGATGGCTTCGTATGAGGCGTTGTATGGTAGACGATGTCGGTCTCCGGTAGGATAGTTTGAGTAGGGAGAGGCTCGATTTTTTGGTACAGACTTAGTTCAGGAGGCCTTAGACAAGGTACAAATCATTCAGGAGAGGCTTCGTTCAGCTCAGTCTAGGCAGAAGAGTTATGCTTAGCGTAAGCTCTGAGATGCAGCTTTTATGGTTGGTGAATGGGTATTGCTCCGGGTGTCGCCTATGAAGGGCGTGATGAGGTTCGGAAAGAAGGGCAAGCTTAGCCCTAGGTACATTCATCTGTTTGAGATTCTTGATCTAGTAGGAGAGGTTGCTTACAGACTTGCAGTGCCACCTAGCTTATCAGCCATGCATCCAGTGTTTCATGTGTCTATGCTTCGGAGGTATCACAGCGATCCTACCCATGTGTTAGACTTCATCACTGTCCAGTTGGATAAGGATTTATCTTATGAGGAGGAGCCGGTCGCTATTCTAGGCCGGCAGGTTCGTCAGTTGAGATCTAGGTGTTTTCCCTCTGTTCGTGTTCAGTGGATAGGTCAGCCCCCTAAGGCCTCGACCTGGGAGTCCGAGTTTGATAAGCGGAGCCGTTATCCACATCTATTCCCCGACTCAGGTACTTCTTTCTTTTGTCCGTTCGAGGACAAACGATTGTTTTAGAGGTGGAGGATGTGACGACCCAAAGGGTCCTCACCTATTTCCCCATCCACTCCGTGCTTCTGAGGTCTTGAAAATATTATTTTACCTGCCTCAATTTGCGTGCGTAGCCCGGGCGTGTAGCCGGAAAACTTCTATGTTGGAATATGTGAATTCTTTGAAAAATTTTAAGAATTTTGATATTAATATGATTAAAGTTGACTTTGGTCAACATTTTTGGTAAATGGACCTGGACCCGAGATTCGACGGGTCCTTAAGGTCCGTAGAAAAATATGGGATTCGGGCATGTGCCCGGAGTCGAATTCCGAGGTATAGAGCCCGAGCAAAGATTTTTTCTGTTAAATTGTTTTTCTGAAATTATTAAGGAAAATAGAAATGAAAATTGAATAAAAGACTATGGTATCGGGCTCGTATTTTGTTTCCGGTGCCCGGTACAAGTCTTAAATATGTGTTAAGCGCTTTCTGTAAAGTTTGGTCGAAATCGGACGTCATTTGATGTGTTTGGGACCAAGACATCTAAAGTTGGAAGTTTATGAAGTTTGAAATGAAATTGATGATTTTGAGGCTTGATTCATTGATGTTGATGTTATTTTGGCGATTTGATCACACGAGTAAGTCTGTAGGATGTTTTTGAGGTTGTGCGATTGTTTTGTTTGGAGCCCCATGGGCTCGGGTGAGTTTTGGATAGGCATCGGATTGAATTTCTCATTTTTATAAAATCTGGTATAAGGCTTCTGCAATTTTCGCAAAGGCGAACCCAGAGTTCGCAAATGCGAATGCTAGCTATCGCAAATGCGAATGCTGGTTCACAAATGCAAAACCAACCCAGGTAGGCCAAGGTTCGCAATTGCGAAATCTGGGAAATATAGGCACTATCGCAAATGCGGAGCCCGTGATCATTAAAGAGACTATAGGTCATCGCGAATGCGATGCCTCTTTTGCAAATGCGAAACCTGCCCTCCAGACCCAAGTTCGCAAAAGTGAACTAAAATATTGCAATTCCCAACCCTGTTTTGTTCGCAATTGCGAACCAAGGTTCACAATTCCCATATCTGCAGCCCAGCAAATTTTATACTTAGTCAAACTTTCATCACTTTTCACCATTCTTTCAAAACCCAAACATCATAGGCGATTTTTCAAGCGCAAACCTCCTTCCAAATCACTTGTAAGTTAATTTTTACTCGATTCTTTCAATTTTTAACATCATTAAACATGTTTTCCACTTAAAATCAAGGATTTCCATCGGTGAAATTTGGGTTTTTGGGTAGAACCTAGGTTTTACATAAATTGGGGAGTTGGACCTCGATTTGAGGTCCTATTTCAAAATAAATTACATATTTGAATTTGTGGAGGAATGGGTAACCGGGTTTTGGTCCGAACCTCGGGTTTTGACCACGTGGGCCCGGGGGCATTTTTGGAATTTTTGGGAAAAACTTGGGAAAATCATTTTTTTTGCATTCAAATTGATTCATATAGTGTTTATTAAAGTAATTGAACAATTTGTGATTAGATTCGAGCGAATTGGAGGTGGAATCGAGAGGTAAAGCGATAATTGAGGATTAAGTAGATTTCAAGTCTTTGAGTTAACCCTAGCTTGAGGTAATAGCAATTGAGTCTTGTTGCTAATTGATATGTGATCGAGTATGATGTATAGGCATGGTGACGAGTATCTATACATCGGTGTCTAGCATGACCGTGAGTCCTTATAATATGATTATCATGACTTGGTAGTGAACTCCGTGATTATTGGAGGATTCCTATAGGTTGTGAATGACATGTGAACGGTGATATGATTACTTGATACTTTGGGGTGTTGGCTAAAAATTGTAAAGTAGGTTATAAGATAAGAAAAGTAAGAAAGAGAAAGCGTTGTCGATAATTCCGTTGCCGGAACGTTTGGTTGAACTTGTTGGATTCTTTCCCTTGTCGGGATTTCGTCAAATATTTACTTATTTTTATGTCCCTTAATTGTGACTATTTTTTGGGAAGTCAGACTGTTAAATGACATTGAGGATCGGGTTGCACGCCGCAACAATGATATATGAGGGTCGGGTTGCACGCCGCAATAGTGGTACTTGTGGAGCGGGTTGCACGCCGCAACAGTAGTATTTGTGGAGCGGGTTGCACGCCGCAACAGTTGTATTTGTGGAGCGGGTTGCACGCCGCAATAGTGGTATTTGTGGAGCGGGTTGCACGCTGCAACAGTTGTTGATACCATGTGTTTGTATTGAGTATTGATTCCTTGTTCGTTGTGAATCTAAGCTGCTTTAGTTTGTTACTCGGGATTACTGTTAATATTGTATCTCCCCATAGCATGTTTCCCCCTCCCATGTTGTTAATTGCCTTGTATTCGGTTTCTGATGTATATTTATAACTGCACAGGTTTATTTGGTGTCCAGTCTAGCCTCGTCACTACTTCGCCGGGGTTAGGCTAGACACTTACCAGCACATGGGGTCGGTTGTGCTGATGCTACACTTCTGTGCATTTTTGCACAGGTCCAGGTTTTGAGGAGCAGCAGCAGCATTAGTGCGGGAGCAGGCTTTCATTTTCTCGAGACCGAGGTAGCCTTGCAGGTGTCCGCAGGCCCGGCGTCTCTTCTTTATGTTCTCTTTTAGACTATTGCCTCATTGTTTTCGAGACAGATAGCTTATATATTTCTTTCAGAACATTGTATTTAGTATATTCTTAGTAGTTCATGAGTCCTGTGACACCAAATCTTGGGTAGAGGCTATTAATGACAGTTCCGCATTACGATTCGTAATTATAAATCCGACTTCCGCTATTATTCTTGTTAAATTTCATGTTGTATATTGATGTTGTAAACTGTTAAAGTAATTGTCTAGTAATGGAAGGGTAAACAAGTTGGCTTGCCTAGCTACCACGAGTAGGCGCCATCACGATCCCGATGGTGGGAAATCCGGGTCGTGACAAAAGTTGGTTGCCAATTAGCGACCAACTTTGGTCTCTAAGATAAAAGGACCAAATATTCCGGGTAAAGAAAAAAGCGACCAACTTTGGTCGCTTTAATATTTTAATAATATAACTTTGGTGACCAAAGTTGGTCGCCACATGTAAATTTTTATTTATTTATTATTAATCAAACAAAAGCGACCAACTTTGGTCTATAAGAAAATATTATATTTTAAAATCCGAATATTTGAGACCAACGTTGGTCGCTTTATTATTAATTTTTTTAATTCCTTTTAAAATAAGCAACAAACGTTGGTCGATAACTTCAAGAATTAATTATTTTTTTAATTATTAAAGACCAACTTTAGCCACTATATTTCCAGAAATTATTTTTTTTAATGGAATAGCGACCAAAGTTGGTCGCTTTTGGGAAATCTGGGTTTAGTGACGACCAAGGTTGGTCGCAATTTCCCAGAAAATTATTTTTTTAAGTGAAATGTGACCAAATAGCGACCAAAGTTGGTCACTTTTTTGGTATATTTTTGGCACAAATTGCCTGTTTTGGCAGCTACACTACCTGCCAGCTTACCCAAAATCCTAAATAGACATTTTACGCTAACAACAACAATAATTAAAAGCAACAAAATATAAAGTTCAATATAACTAATACGTTAAGCTAACAAAACTAAGTTAACACTTATTACAAGCCCATTCGAAAATTGGTTCTATTGTCTAGTTCAGAGTATATAAAGTACTCAAGGAGTGTTCTTTCAGCATCCTCGTCCGAAAGTTGGATTGCCTAGCCCGATTAATTAGGTGGCTGACTGTGTATGAATTCTGCCACATCAGTTGTGAAGAGAACCCATAAGAAAAATTATATTGAATTAGTATTTCAAAATTTATATAATAGTAAATAAAAATACTTAATGAAAAGTAAAAAACTTACATGTATAGTCGAGGCTCGACCCTCGACACACCTTTATGAATCAGTCTCTTTCTTCTTCTCTACAATACGAGTTTCATTGAATAGCTCATGATCTTGCTTCATTTGCATCATAAAGTTGTCTGGTGGCTTTGGTGATTATCCTCGGGATGAACTTGGATACATAGAATAACTTGGATATAGTACCTGATAGGGTGTGTCTTTGATCAATTGTTGTTCTCATTAGTGATGGTGGCTTTGTTGTTTCAAATAGTGATGGTGTAGGTGGGATTTAACATTTCCTAAGTAGATAAAAGAGGTTATAGAAGAATTCTCTACTTCATTTTACAAGAGAAAAATAAAGTTTTATTGATAGAGACAAGGTTGATGGTGATGGAATGTTTTTCGTCGGTCGTGGCAGTTCCTATAAAACGGGGATCATAAGACTCTATGATGACAAAGATGAAAGGAAATTTTATTATCAACTTTCTTCCAAGTCTGATCCGTACAAGATTAATGGGATTGGTGATATTTCTTCGGATTCAGACAATGATTTGACTGACAAAAGTAAGGAAATGCTAATAAAAATAATTAAAGGCAAAATGTTTTTCTTGGTAGGGAAGGATGATGAACTCTTCCAAGAAAAATGTTTTACCTTTAATTCTTTTTATTAGCATTGCCATACTTTTGTCGGTCAAATCATTGTCTGAATCCGAATAAATATCACCAATTCCATTAAGCTTTTACAGATCATACTTGGAAGAAAGTTGAGAATAAAACTTCCTTTTGTCTTTGTCATCATAGAATCTTATGATCACCGTTTTATGGGAACTACCATGACCGATGGAACGCATTCCATCATCATCAACCTCGCCACTCTCAATTAAACTTCTTTTCCTCTTTTAAAATGAAGTAGAGAATTCCTGTATAACCTCTTCTTTTATCTACTTAGGAGATGTTAAATTCTTACCAACACCATCACTATTTGATTCGCATGCCATTTCCTTCTCATCATCATTATCGCTAATGAGATGAACAATTAAAGGCACACTCTACCGGGTACCGTGTCTTAGTTATTCTTGGTGGAAGTTCCATTGCATGTCTAATAAAGTCATCAAACCCTTCTACAAAATCCTCCTGCAATCTAAAATTCCAATACATAAACCAAAATATCAATAAATATCGTAAATGTTCAATTCATATCCTAAAGGTTAAACCCATATCCACAAAAGTTCAAGTCATATCCTAAAATTTCAATTTATAATCTAAAACTCTAATACATAAACCAAAATTTCAATTCATATCCTAAAGGTTCAACTCATATCCACAAAAGTTCAACTCTATCCTAAAATTTTAATTTATAATCTAAAATTCCAATACAAAACCAAAATTTCAATATATAAACAAAAATTTCAATTCATATCGTAGAAGTTCAATTTATATCCTAAAGGATCAACTCATATCGACAAAAGTTCAAGTCATATCCACAAATTTTCAAGTCATATCCTAAAATTTTAATTTATAATCTAAAATTCCAATATATAAACCAAAGTTTCAATACATAAAGCAAAATTTCAATTCATATCCTAAAGGTTCAACTCATATCCACAAAAATTAAAGTCATATTCTTAAATTTCAATTTATAATCTAAAATTCCAATACATAAGCCAAAATTTCAATTCATATCCTAAAGTTTCAATTCATATCCTAATGGTTCAATTCATATACTAAAGGTTCAACTCATATCCACAAAAGTTCAAGTCATTTCCTAAAATTTCAACTTATAATCTAAAATTCCAATACATAAACCAAAATTTCAATATATATCCTAAAGGTTCAATTCGTATCCTAAAGGTTCAACTCATATCCACAAAAGTTCAAGTCATATCCTAAAATTTCAATTTATAATCTAAAATTCCAATACATAAACCAAAATTTCAATTCATATCCTAAAGGTTCAATTCATATCCTAAAGGTTCAACTCATATCCAAAAAAGTTCAAGTCATATCCTAAAATTTCAACTTATAATCTAAAATTCCAATACATAAACCAAAATTTCAATAAATAACCTAAAGGTTCAATTCATGTCCTAAAGGTTCAACTCATATCCAAAACAGTTCAAGTCATATTCACAAAAGTTCAAGTCATATTCTAAAATTTCAATATATAATCTAAAATTCCAATACATAATTCAATTCATATCCTAAAGGTTCAACTCATATCCACAAAAGTTCAAGTCATATCCTAAACCCTAGATTATAACTAAACTATCAAAACAATACAAAGTAAAATTGAAACAAAAACTAGAAATAAAAAAGATTCAATGTTATAATTCAAACCTAAAAGTTAGGATTATAGTAGGTATCGGGCTCGGATTTTGGTTCGGAAACTTTGTACGAGTCCGAAATATCAGTTAAGACTTACCCATAAAATTTAGTGCCAATTCGAGTAGTTTAATATCGTTTTGACCCGTTAGAAGAAAATTAAGAACTTGGAGTTTAATAGATTGATTCATTTGGTTTTACGATGTGATTCCTAGATTTAACGTTGTTTTGTGTGATCCGAGGGTTCGGGTATGTCTGCCTCGTCATTTCAAACTTGGCGGTATGTTCGGGCGTGGAACGGGAGCCCCGAGCATCAAACGATCAAGGCTCGAGTGAAGTTAGAAGTTGAAGAGCTGCTTCTGTCATAACCGGATCTGCGGTTCTTGGACCATAGAAGCGGGACCGCAGATGCGGTCAATCCATCACAGAAGCGATAAGGGGCCGGGCCAAGTGATACCGCAGAAGCGGCCCAAATACCGTAGAAGCGGTTCCGCTTAAGCAATCCACAGACCGCAGAAGCGGTCCAGCCCAATTGGCCCAGAACCGTAGAAGCGGCCCAGGAACCATAGAAGCAGTTCCACTTATACGCTCCCCAGACCGCAGAAGCGGTCCAGTCCCTTATGCCCAAAGGCGCAGATGCGGCCACTTTTTTGCAGATGCGGTCCCCATACCGCAGAAGCAGAAATTGATGGGTAGTGAGCTCTTTTAATTCGAGCTCAAGGTCATTTATTGAACACACTACTCCACACTTAGGCAAATTTGGGGCTTCCAAAGTGAGGGTTCAACATAACATTGCAAGGTAAGTAATTCCCATTCATCCTTAGTTCAAATACATGTACATTAGGTGGATTAAACACTAAAAACTAAGTAAAAATCAAGGGTTAGAGCTAGACCTAGGGTTTTAGTAAAACTAAGATTCAATCATGTAATTTGCTATATAATGAACTAGAAATGATATGTTATTGATCCTTAGGTTGGATAGAACAATTTCCTTCAAAAAATCTCAGAATCCGGGCACGTGGGTCTGGGGTCGTAATTTAGGAAACTTGTGGGAAAGGTTGGGAAATTACTTAAATAGTTAGAATTCAACCTTGTAAGCCTTTATTGACTAGTTCATACTTTATTTAACTTGTTTGTGCTCGTTCGGCTACGAATTGAGGGTTTGGGCTTGTTCTTGATATTGGAAGTGCTCTTCGGAGCGAGGTGAGTCTCCTTTCTAACCATGTAAGAGGGAATTGTCCGGATAGGATTTACAAATGAGAAATTGCTGCTAAGTGCGGGGGCTACGTACGTACTAGGTGACGAGAGTCCGTGCGTAGCTATTATAATGTTAATTGCTTGGGTAGTTTAGGACCCACATCATGCCTAATTTGGAGATAATTCTTACTTAAATTGCCGATATGATCATTTATGACTTGTTAGAGGATTGAGAAAACGAAAAGTGAACATATGAACTTGATGAACCTTTGTAGGAGTATAATTGTATATAAATAAGCCTTTGTGTGCATTCTTGATGTTTTCTTGATAATTGTGGATCGGGCCGATAGCCTCGGTTAGAATAGATGCATCAATGGTACGGGCCATTCGACCCTCGGCAGTGCACGGTTTATTTTCTGTTGGAGCGGGCCGTCGACCTCGGCATGATTGCGCTTGATATATATGCTTAAGCTTAGACATGACATGATTACTTGTTAAGTATGTGGAAATGGAAATGGTAACTGAATTATGGTCAAAAACATGATTATGACTTTTCATTTAAACTTGTTGTTATTGGAAATCCTTCATGTTGTATATCGCACATTATTATTATATTGTCTTGACCTTAGTTAGTATCAAGTCGACCTCTCGTCTCTACTTCTTCAAGATTAGAGGGGATAGTTACTGGGTAAATGTTTTTCATGTACTCATACTACACTTCTATACTTAAATGTACAGGATCTGAGGCAGGTGGATCTGGTATCATTCTGGTGCGCGTCAGTGAGCACATCTTGGACTTCTACGGTGTGCATGCTTCTCCTTAACGCTGATCTACAGCCGAAGAAGTCTTCCTTGTACTTTTCTTTTATTTTTCTTTTTTCTGTCTATCCTGATTCAGACAGTAGGATAGTGTATTATCCTTTTGTGTATATTCTACTAGTCGCCCGTAGCTTGTGACACCAGGCTCTTGCACACACATTGGTAGAGTTAATTTGGATTTGTAATATTATGTTACTTACAGTATTTATCTCATATGGTCATAAATCCGAATTTGAATTAGTTATTTCACTTAAATCCTGGTAAAATAAATATAAGATGTTAGAAATGTTCTGCAGCGGCTTGCCTGGCAACGGTGTTGGGCGCCCTCACAACCTATTATGAAAATGGGTCGTGACATAGACTATTATTGTTCTATTCAGGAGAGATATTAATATACAATAACAAGGTCATGCATTCATGTCCATCTCTTATTTTTCCCAAAAACCGAAATTAAATTTCTTCTAACAAAAAGTATGTCACGACCCAAAATCCATTAAGGGTCGTGGTGGCACCGGACCCCACTTTCAGGCAAGCCAACTAAGAATGCATAATTAAATTTCGGTTTTAGTATCTGCGGAAATCATTGTTTTTTTCTTATACGTTAAATATTAGATAATAAATAATGTACACAAGAAACATAAAGTCGATAAAAGACTTAATACTGAATAATTAAAAAATCCTCCCAGAACCCGGTATCACGAGTGCATGAGCATCTACGGATAAGGAAATAAAATACAACATCCTTATGTAATATAGAGGACAAGAAATAAATACAATATACTGAAAGGGACTATACTAGCGGGTGTCGCCTAGAATAATGCAACTCACCTAGTCTCAGAATCATTCGCGCTGCTACGCCCAGTAGGCCAGTACGGTTACATATACCTGTTTAACAAAAATGCACATAAGATAGCATAAGTACGTAAACAACATGTACTAAATGAGTATCCCGTCTAATCTCGAAGAAGTAGAGATGAGATGGTCAACTTCGACACTTACTCGTGGTCCAACAATAATATGTTGAAGATGTTAGGAAAACATGGATTTATCTAGCAATTATAACACATAGCAAGAAAACAGGTAACATCTTCTCAAATAACAAGGAGGTTCCAAGATCTTTACTTTTCATTATCTTATCGATTCGTATCAAGCCATTAAAGGCAATGTCAATATTTAAAATTATCAGGCAACAATATATAACATGCGCAAATCATGCCGAGGCGACGGCCCGATCCAATAGAAATAAACTGTGCACTTGCCGAGGGTCGACGGCGCGCCTATAGATACATCTATTTAATCTGCCGAGGCGTTCGGCCCATTCCACAAATAAACACATATCCTACTCGCGAATCATGCATGTGATGCAGGTACACATAGAGATACATGCTCAATCAGTCAATTAAAAATTTATCGGGGGATATTTATCCAAATAAAACAATTTCTCTTTTAACAATTCAAGAAAAATGACGTTTAATCCCTTTTAAAATTCATTTACCAATCCAAGGTGATATAAGCAATTAAAGTTATCAACCGGTTCATAAATAATTAAAGTATAACATGATTTTGGGTCCTATCTACCCGGACAAGAGCATTATAGTAGCTTCGCACTGGCTCTCGTCACCTCGTGCATACGTAGCCCCCACAAATTGGATCGCATATTCAATTATTTCATCTATGGGGATAATTCCCTCTTACAAGTGTAGTAAAGAGACTCACCTCGCTCCAAAGTGCACTTGCAATATCAAGAACAAGCCTAAGCTCTTAATTCAGAGCTGAACGATTACAAACTAGTTAAAATAAGTAAGAAATAGTCAATAAAGGCTTACAAGGTCAAATTATAACTATTTAAGAAATTTCCCAACCTTTTCCACAAGTTTCCTAAATTCCGACCCAGGCCCACGTGCCTATATTCCGATATTTTTCGAAGGAAATTGTTCTCTACAACCTAAGGATCATAATATGTGATTCCTAGTCCATTTCATAACAAATTTCATGCTTAAATCTTAGTTTTATTAAAACCCTAGGACTAGCTCTAACCCTTTGATTTTATCAAATTTTTTAGTGTTTAATCAACCCAATATACATGTATTTAAACTTATAATGAATGGGTGTAACTTAACTTGAAGTTCTATGTTGAAATACTCTCTTTGGAATCCCCCAAATCGCCTAAGTGTGGAGTGTGAAATGATAAAATAGTGTTGAGTTCGGATTAAATGAAGGCCATTGCCTAGCGATTTCCACTTCTGCGGTTAGTGGACCACATATGCGGTCACGCACCTGGGAAAATGGAGCCGCATCTACAGAACTGGGCAAGGGGGGTGCGGGTTGGACCGCTTCTACGGTCTAAGGCCTGCATATGTGGAACCGCTTTTGCGGTATTTGGGCCGCTTCTGCGTCTTGGGCCCTAAATGGTTGGACTGCTTCTGCGGTCTGGGGGGTCTCTTAAGCGGAACTACTACTGCAGTTCCCCTTGGCCCGGGCCCTTCCGCTTCTGCGATGGGCTGACCGCATATGTGGGCCCTTCGCTGATGCGGTTATGACAGAAGCAACAACTTCGCTCGAACCTCGCTCGTTTGAGGCTCAGGCCTCTCGAGCCCCGCCTAAATATACCAAAAAGTCTGAAATCATGAGGCGGACCTACTCGAACACTCAGAACTCCCAAAACAATACTAAATCATGAATCAACCCCCAATCCAAGATTTATGAACTTTAGAACATCGAACTTCTACTTTGGATGCTTAAACCTATCGAATCACGTCCGATTGACCTCAAATTTTGCGCGCTAGTCACATTCGACATTACGGACCTACTCCACCTTTCAGAATTGAATTCCGACCACGATATCAAAAAGTTAACTTCCGGTCAAACTTCTTAAAAATGACCTACGGACCTCCGAATTCACTTCTGATTGCACCCCGAACTCCAGAATCACCATACAGATCTATTCACAGTCTTGTAATCCCAAACGAACATCGACAACACTAAAATGCTCTTCAAGCCAACCTTATGAAATTTCTTCAAAAATGCTAACTTCCACAATAGGCCCCAAAACACTCCCGGGTTATCCAAAACCCAAACCGGGCATACGCCTAACTCTGAAATCATCATACAAACGTGTTGGAACCTTCAGATCCTAATTTCGATGTCGTTTACTTAAAATTCCAATCCTAGTTCATTATTCCAACTGTAAGCTTCCGAAATGAGAATCCTCTTTCCAAATCAACCCTGAACTTCCCGGATTTCAATTCTGACCACGCGTACAAGTCATAATTCTTGAAATAAAGCTGCTCATAGCCTCATACTGCTGAATGGAGTGCCAGGACTCAAAACAACCGGTCGGGTCATTACAAAGTACATATATTGCATTCTTTAAATTAATGTCTTATCACTAAACGAAAATTTTAACAAGTATTACGACAAATTATATAAATTCGTCGTGGAGTTGAGATGTAAAATAAAATAGATCATAATAAGTCAAAACACTGAATACTAAAATTCATACTTCATTTAATATTTATATACATACACGCATCTCGAATAATAAATTTTGATGGGAAAAGAATCATTCATGCAAAGTATATTACATAATGCAAGAATTATACAATCCAAAAATAAACAGGGCCAACTTAGATGGAGAGTATACTATTATTTTCAGTAAATTGCATATAACCTTTTAGTACAAAAAATTTAAACACACTGCATATATATGTCATGCACCTTGAATAATAATTTCGATAGGAAAAGAACTACTCATGCAACTATGACGACCCAAAGGTTCATCACTTGTTTTCCTATTTATTTCGTGCTTCCGGGGCCTTGAAAACCTCATTTTTTGTCGCTTTATTCTGCGTGAGCAATTCTGGCGCATAGCCGGAAAGCCTGAATGTGAAATTCTGTGAAAATGCTAAAATTTGGTATTAAAATGAATAAGTTTGACTTTGGTCAATATTTTCGGTAAACGGACCCGGACCCGTAATTTGACGGCCCCGGAGGGTCCGTAGAAAAATATGGGACTTGGGCGTATGCCAAAAATTGAATTTCGAGGTTCCAAGCCCGAGAAATGAATTTTTGAGTAAAATTATTTTTCTGAAATTATTAAGGCAAATTGAAATGAAAATTGATTAGAACGTGTTGGTATCGGGCCTGTATTTTGATTTTCGCAGCCGGTACAGTTCTTATATGTGGTTTAAGATATTTTTGTGAAGTTTGGTTGAAATCATACGTCGTTTGACGTGTTCCGGAGTTAAAACTCTAAATTTGAAAGTTTATGAAGTTTGAAGAAAAAGTAGTGATTTTGAGGTTTGATTAATTGTTTTTGATGTGATTTTGGTGATTTGATCGCACGATTAAGTTTGAAATATGTTGTTGAGTTAGTGTATGGGTTTTATTAGGATCCCCGAGGGCTCGGGAATGTTTCGAAAGTGTTTCGGAGTGATTTCAGACTTAGGAAAGTTGCAGAAAATGAGATTCAGTTGTTGCAGTCATAGTCTCAGTTTAGAGCTTGAAATTTGAAGGGTTTAACCAAGAGTTTACTTGTTTGTATACGAACTCGGATCGAACATTTTATGATTGGATTAGCTCCGTTAGGTTCTTTGGGACTTAGGAGCGTGATCGGAATGTATTTCGGAGGTCCGTGGAAGGTTTTGGCTTGAATTTGCGAAATTGAGATTTCGGCATTTTCCAATTGATAGGTGAGATTTTGATATAGACGTCGGAATGAAATCTAGGAAGTTGCAGTAGCTCCGTTGTGTCATTTGGGATGTGTGTGGAAAATTACAAGTCATTCGGACGTGGTTTGGTTGGGTTTTTGATCCAAAGAGAAATCTATAAGATTTTGGGATTCTTACGCTTGAATCCGATGCAAATTTGGTATTTTTTTGTTGTTTTGTGTGTTCCAAAGGTTGGAACAAGTTTGAAGGATGTTATGGGATACGTTGGCATGTTTGGTTGAGGTTCCGAGGGGCTCGGGTGAGTTTCGGGTTGTTAAGCGGACCTTTTCGGACTTGGAGAATTGCAGAAAATTTCTGTTGGTGTTCAGTTCAGATGCCCTTCTATGAGATCGCATGGTTATGAATGTGATCGCATAGGGCTATTTGGGGAAGCATGATGTTGTTCTATGCGATCGCGTATAACGGATTGCGATCGCATAGGCTTGTGTGGTGTGCCTTCGCGATCGCATGAGCATGCGTGCGATCACATAGAGTTAAAAGGCAGAGCATCAAGTTCGCAGGGTCCTCATTGCGTTCGCATAGGGTAAATTTTTGGAAGCTAAGTTTTGTGCTTCGCGATCACATGGTTTTATCTGCGATCACAGAGAAGGAATTTAATAGCCGGGCAGAATGTTTAAAAATGGCTATTCCACAATTTTGTGCTGGGCGATTTCGAAGCCTGGGAGAGCAAATTGAAGAGGGAGTTCAAGAGTGTTTCTTGGAGGTAAGATTTTTGAATTCAAAACTAGATTATTATGTGAATTCCACCTAGAAATCATGAAAGCTAAGCCTAAAATTGAAGAAACTAGGGCTTGAGAAATTGGACTTTTGATTTGGGATTTAAAGAACCTTTTGGGGTCAGATTTGAGAACTTTTGATATGTATAATCTCGTGTGGAGGTGAGAAATCTATTGATGTAAAAATATCTGAGTTCTGAGAAGCGGGCCCGGTGCTCGGATTTTGCTAATTTTGGATTTTGTGCCTCTTATTGATTGTTTTTGCTTGGGCTTTGTTCCCTTAGCATATTTTGACGTCTTCGTTCTGATTTTTGGATAGATTCTACACGCGTGGAGGTTGATTAGAGGGGCAAAGGCATCGTGAGCTGGAGATTTATCCGGTTCTAGGTGAGTAATGATTGTAAATGATGTTCTGAGGGTTTGAAACCTCGAATTGCACATCATAGTGCTATATTAAGGTGAGGAACATGCTTGATGATGAGCGTGGGGTCGTGTACTATTGGGTATTGTGACTTGTTCTGTCCCGATTGATGATTTTATTGCATATTTGTCTGAAAATTATTTATTATCATCATGATTTGGGTTGATTTCCATATTTGGGCTTCGTGCCAACTATTTGAACCCTTCGAGGATTTTTATTACTTTTTCTTCACTGTATCGACTTATTAATTGAACTTAGTCATGTTATTTTCCACTGTTTTACTAGTCAGCCATTTTCATTCAGTTTTGAGACTTAAATTATATTTTTAATGATGTTTTGGGTTGAGAAATATTGTTTTACTAATGCTCGAGGGGCTTGTGACTAGTTTTGACTGTGTAAGGCCGAGGGCCTAGTTGTAAGGAAACACTGATACTTATTTGAGGCAAGGGCCTGAGACATGTACGCCACGAGGTGGCTTGTTGATATTGTTTATGAGGCCAAGGGACTAAGATATATACGCCACGAGGTGGCGTGACTGATATGAGGCCGAGGGCCTAGATTTGATACCATGAGATGGCTTGATATTGCGCTTGGGCCGTAAGGGGCCCCTCCCGGAGTCTGTATATCCCTAGTGAGCGCGTGTACCCATTGTGATGTGAGGTATAGCCTGAGGGGCTGCGATTGTTCATTGTGATAGCCCATGGGGGCTTGTATTTTTCTTTGTGATTGCCCAAGGGGATGGTACCATTCTATGTGATAGCCAGAGGGGCTGGCATTGTTCTAAAATATTGCCCTAGGGGAGAACCTTTATGTGTTTATCTTTCATATTTACTTGTCGTTTTACCTATTAAACAATGGTATTTGAGCCCGAGGGGGGGTTTTTCTGTGCGTATCTGCACTAGCTGTTTTGCATTCATTTGCATAATTGTTGAAAAGTCATTTTCAAAAGAAGTTTCAACTGAGCTAAGATGTTTTTAAGAGATTTCACAGATTCATTGCTTTCTTAAATGGTTTTCTACTGCTTCTATATAGCATGTTGATATTCTCTACGTGATTTCTTACTTCTCCATTATTATTTACCTTTATTACTCACAGAGTCGGAGTACTCACTTTACTCCATGCACCTTGTGTGCAGATTCAGGTATTTCTGAACCCGGTAGCGGGTATCGGTTGATCAGAGGTAGAGTCATCGGCGTTTAGCAAGGTAGCTGTCGTCGTCTGCAACACTTCTTCTCTCCCTCTTTATTTCATTTATTTGTACTCTGTACATTTTAGACTCTTCAGTTGTAGTTAGACCCAAGTAGGCGCTCGTGACTTGTGACACCCCGATGTCGGGCAGTAATTTTCTGCACTGTTTATTTAAACTCATATTATGAAATATTTAATTATTTGAAAAGGGCATTAAACCGACTCATTTAAGTGATTGAATTTAATTGGGAATTATGTCGGCTGGCCTTGTCTTCACGAGAGGCGCCATCACGATCGGGTCCAGTGTGGGGTCATGACAAGTTGGTATCAGAGCCTAGGTTACATAGGTCTCGCGAGGCATGAGCAGGTTTAGTAGACTCTCGCAGATCGGTAGGGAGATGTCTGTATTTATCCTTGAGAGGCTGCAGAACATTTAGGAAAACTTCACATTCTTGAATAGTCATCGTGCGTCCTTGATTTAGCTTGAAATGTAACTCTTTGAATTCCTTCCATGCTTTCATATGCGCACATGAGCACTCATTATCAGATGTGCATCGATGGCTTGTGATTCCCTGATCGAGGGGAGAGATGTGATCTCTATGAGTGATGTTGGGCCAGTCTGGTGGACTTGAGGCTAGATCTTTGCCTGTGGCTTCAGCACCGAGGTTCTGATTGTATGAGCAAGTATGTTTGAACTTATATGTTCGGTATTGTCCTTATTAGTGAAAGTGACAGTTGGATAACTATGCGATGAGTATGATGGTATTGCGAGATGTATCCATATAATTTGGTAGCGGCGAGAAACGTTTGCTAGAGGATAGTTGAATTCTATATTGATTCAACGTATAGCCCGATTTATGGGCGTGTGAAGGATCTTTTCATTTTTCCCAGTTGAGAGAGAAGTAAATTTCATGTTGCGGTATGAGTTTAGACTCAGGAAGACTAAGTGATGGTGTCCAGTTTATAACGGTCGAAGGTATGCAAAAATGTTAGTTGGAGGCAAGGCAGTTCGGTTATCTCCTGCGGAGTGTTCTAA
This sequence comes from Nicotiana glauca, assembly GCA_026770625.1. NCBI lineage: Eukaryota > Viridiplantae > Streptophyta > Magnoliopsida > Solanales > Solanaceae > Nicotiana > Nicotiana glauca. The sequence goes on from MU738124.1 coordinate 234,526, forward strand.
GGTTGTGTGATCCATATGGTGTCTATTAGAAGATCTCATTTACAAGTAAACAATATGTGTTGAAATCTAAATTGGGTCGCTTAGAGAGTGGTTGTAACTGTTGCGAGAGTGAATGCGAGATTTGCCGAAGAGCTATATTCTAGATGATAAGTGTTCTCACAAGCTTATAAAGGATTTGGGTTTAATCCCACTATGGTATTATGGCATCAATAGAGTATAAGAGTTATGCGTTATTAGGTGTATCATGATCTATGGCTTCGAGCCAAGTGGGGGAATCTGCTATTAGTTAGGCGATTGCACAATTATGTGCTATGTTGGTTTTTATTTGAGGCCTGCTGGTGAGTCAGTTATGGCTTACGGAGATTTATGTCGAGGATGGCTCAAGTGAAGGAAAATATTGACAAGGTTATACTATGCTTCATAGGTGTGTTAGGATCAGGGGATGTCTTGAGTTGTTGTTAGTAAAGAATGCTCGGTGCATAGAGCAGGAAGTTGCTTGGTTATATTGGGATGAGTTTACATTATGTGGTGCCGGAACGCCAATGAGGCACGGGGGGTTCTATTCGTTTGGTCAGGCTAATTGCAATTTGAATAAGAGTGAATGACTCTCAAGAATGGTTTTAATTTGTTCAAGAATCTACATGTAACAATGGGGTATTTTAAAGTTGTATATGTGGTTTGAGACGGAGTTTTCATTGGAAGATGTCAAGACTCGTGGTGCTTTCTATATTAATGATGGGATTCTATGTATTAGTATCAAGAAGGTAAAGGTAACAGATTTAGATTCGCAGGAAGTTCTTCATAGTAAAGTATTTTGAATGTGGTGTTTTTGGGAATGTTTAAGAAAGTATTCAGCGGCTTATGAGCCTTCGACAATGTGGTTTTATGCTTGGGTTTCGTGCGGTAAGTTGGGGTTGAGGAATTGTTGTGCTACAGTAAGAGGGAATACCAAGTTGAAGGTAAATTAGAAAGAAACTCGAACAAATAGGATGTTTTGGTTGTAAGCCAGGTCGGTATGGTAAGGATATGATTAGTTCCCTAGGTGTGTATATGGTAATGAGTTCCTATAGGTATTTCGCGGCAATGCTCTTGGGTTTTAGTTGCATGCGTAGGTCAGTTGAGTTAGGAGGATTCAATACTGGTAGACTTGGTTTTTGTGTGAAAGGGAGTCGAAGAGTTCGTATTGATACTACCACAGTTAGAGAGGTATATTTTTCCTTTTGCCATGAGAAGCATGGTATGTACAGTGGTTCCCTTCTAGATGGGATCTATAGGAAGTTCTTCGCCAGTGGAGTACATAGTTGCTTGTGGTTCGGAAGGGATATAGAGTGCTTATGGTTATCTTAGGATGGTACGGGTTCGGCGGTATGTTGTAAAGGAATGAGAATTGTGGGTGTAAGGTTGTGGTTCAGTTCTGAATGGAAAGTTGTAAAGTTCTTAGGCAGCACGGGCAGTTTCTGACGATTAGAGAAATGAGCTTCAAACGAAAAGAGGAATGATCTTCAGATTATTAAGGAAATGGTATTACTAATTAGAGTGATTTGACGAGGTTACATTCTTCAGGAAAGGCAATGTGGTTAATTTGATGGTACTTCGGTAGTATTGCGGTGCTTTCTTGTTAGATCAACTGCTGTTATTCGAGTTTTCTTGGTGGCACAGGGGAATTTATATTTCGTGGGATGATTGGGTATTTGAGGTGCGGTATGCATTCAGGCGGCGGAATTGGGATCAGGTAGAATGATTTGTATGCTATATGAAGTTGGAGACTGGGCTCAGGTTCAGACTATACTGTGCTTACGGGTCACGTGTATCGGCACTGTCTAGTGACTATCGAGATCTGGAGACCCGAGCAGATCTTTTGTGTTTAGTATGTTAGATTTTGGATGTGATATTGGGTTCAGACTAGTTGTCTCAATTTTGTGTCATTCTGAAATGTTGCGCTAAGGCGGCATTGTTGGCTATGCTGGAATTGCCACAGATTGAGTGGCGAAGTTGGTAGGATTATGCCCTAGTGGAGTGGTTTTATATTTTGAAGACCCAGCGGATTGCTGGAAAGGATTGTCTTTCTTATTTGAGCTGTTGTGATGGATGTCAGTGTAGAGGCTTCTACCATTGATTCAGTTCTGGTGGTGAGGGACTTTTCGGATGTGTTTCTTGTGGTCGGGAATGTCGCCGGGTAGGGTTGTTGATTTCGGTAATAATTTGATGTCGGGCATCGCATCGTATGGCACCAGCGGAGTTATAGGAGTGGAAGGATCAGCTGCAGGTTTCTTTGATAAGGAGTTCATTCGGTAGGCCACCGTGGATGCGTGTTCTAGCTTGAGTCGGCTTGGTTCGCCCCGAATTGTATTTTTGAGGGATGTGTTGATTCGACCGTTATTGAGCTTGTTAGTGATCTGGGGAGATCTATGAGTTACCTTTCTGTGTTGCGAGATGTTATGATTTATGGGTTATGGGCACATATGGTGCAGTTCTATTGGGGTTTCATAGTGGAAGTGGAGCGGGAAGAGTAATTTGGTATTTCTCGATTAATGGCATATCGGTTTATGTCCTATCGGATTTGCGTGGTATATGTTATTTGTTTCACTATGGGTGTAATGATTTGCTTTGGTTCCAGATATCAAATTGTGCATGGTTGTCGATTTTGAGCATAGTGACTTGAGGTATTTCATGTGAAGCAGTGTTTGGGATAGGATCGTGCATTGACGCAAAGCTATGTGGAGATATAACTTTGTGGGTTATATTCGTGTATTCTATTTATACGATGTGATATGGGTTCTCATCCTTGTGTTGTGATGGTACTGTGATCTTGAGGGACAACTATTTCATTACAGTCATTTTCATGATTTGAGTATGTTTGGACCGTTGCTTATTGGTGCGCGTATTATGCCAGTTGTGGCTTACGCCTGTATTGATGTGTCATGCCATCAGAGTAATCTGTTGGATCAGAAGAGGTCTCTGGGATCATTAATGAATACGAACTGATTTGATTTCAGCATGTTGGAAGGATAATATCGAAGTTCGGCTCGAAAAAATTGCTATGGTCCTTGCCGAAAGAGTAGTGGCTTCATGAAATGGTTATGGCTTACTCCTTGTTTCATATTATCAATGGCGGTATATGAAAGTATTAGAATGAGACTCTAGTTTATAAGAGGTTTTCTACCGGTATTCAGCTATTGTGTACAACTGCTATGAATGGAATTTATCGTTGCGAGCACTTGAGTTACGTGGTTTATCATGTAATTGCATCTAAGGTTGCGGGTATGGATTATTACAGCTAGTTCATGCTTATTCAGAGTATAGATGTGAGATTTTTATCTTGTGGATGATGTCGGTAGTGGAAATGTTGTTCTAATGTTTATGGGCTAGGATGGATCCTGAAATTTCAGTCATATTATGTTATTGGACCTATGTGAGATATGGTGACATGGGATCACCCACCGGTATATACATGGTAAGGTTATTCAGTGATTGGTTGGCTTTTGGAACAACTCTGGGCACGTTCAAGGACGAATGTATGTTTAAGTGGGGGAGGATGTAACGACCCGACCGGTCGTTTTGAACTTTTGAACTTTGCTCGCCAATTCTTAGGCATGACTTTCCCCATGGGGTGTATAATGACTTATGTAAATCATTGGGTTCTGGTTTCAGTTTAATCAGAATGAATTTGGAAGAAATGTTCTCAATTTAGAGCTTAAAATTTAAAGAGTTTGACCAAGAGTTGACTGTTTGTATATGATCTGGTTAGTTTCGTTAGGTGATTTGGGATTTAAGAGCATGATTGGAATGCATTTCTAAGGTCCGTGGAAGGTAGGCTTGAATTGGCGAAATTGAGATTTCGACATTTCACGATTGATAGGTGAGATTTTGTTACAGAGGTTGGAATGAAATTCTGGAAGTTGCAATAGCTCTGTTGTGTCATTTGGGATGTGTGTGTGAGATTTCAGGTCATTCGGACATGGTTTGATGTTCTTTTGTGTGTTCCGAAGTTTGGAACAAGTTTGAAGGATGTTATGGGATATGTTTGCATGTTTGGTTGAGGTCCCGAGGGCCTCGAGTAAGTTTCAAGTGGTTAAGCGGACCTTTTCGGACTTGGAGAATTGCAAAAAATGTCTGTTGGTGTTTAGTTTAGATGCCCTTCTATGCAATCGCGTGGTTATGAATGCAATCACATAGGTCTACTTGGGGCACCATGATTTTGTTCTACGCGATCGCGTATAAGGGATTGTGATCGCATAGGCTTGTGTGGTGTGCCTTCGCTATCGCGTGAGCATGCATGCGATCACAGTGAATTAAAAGGCAGAGCATCGCATTCATAGGGTCCTCATTGCATTCTCTTAGGGTAGACTTTTGGAAGCTGAGTTTTTTGCTTCGCTATCGCATGGTTTTATCTACGATCGCAGAGAAGGAATTTAATAGCTGGGTTGAGTGTTTAAAAAGGGCTATTCCGCGATTTTGAGGCTAAGAACCTCCATTGTTGGATGATTTTGAAGCTTGGGAGAGCTAATTGAAGAGGGAATTCAAGAGGATTTCTTGGAGGTAAGATTTTTGAACTCAAAACTCGATTATTATGTGAATTCTACCTAGAAAATCATGAAAGCTAAGCCTAAAATTGAAGAAACTAGGGCTTGAGAAATTGGACTTTTGATTTGGGATTTGAAGGACCATTTGGGGTCGGATTTGAGAACTTTTGATATGTATGATCTCGTGGGGAGGTAAGGAATCTATTGATTTAAAAAAAAATTGAGTTCCGAGAAGTGGGCCCGGGGCTCAAGTTTTGCCAATTTCGGGTTTTTGCCCTTTATTGATTGTTTTCGCTTGGGCTTTGTTCCCTTAGCATATTTTGACGTCCTTGTTTTGATTTTGGATTGATTCGATGAGCGTGAAGACCGATTCTAGGGGCAAAGGCATCGCGAGCTACAGATTTATCCGGTTCAAGGTGAGCAATGATTGTAAATAATGTTCTTAGGGTTTGAAACCCCGGATTGCACATCGTAGCGCTATACTGAGGAGAGGGACACACTTGATGATGAGCGTGGGGTCGTATACTATTGGGGATTGTGACTTGGTCCGTCCCGATTGATTATTTTACCGCGTATTTGTCTGAAACTTATTTTTTATCATCATGATTTGGGCTGATTGCCATATTTGATCTTCGTGCCAACTATTTGAACCTTTCGGGGATTTTTATTACTATTTCCTCACTGTTTTGACTTATTAATTGAACTTAGTCATGTTATTTTCCACTGTTTTACTACTCAGACGTTTTCTGTTAGTTTTGAGACTTAAATGATATTTTGGGTTGAGAAATACTGTTTTACTAATTTTTGACTGAGTAAGGCTGAGGGCTTAGTTGTGAGGAAACACTGATACTGATTTGAGGCCGAGGGCGTGAGACATGTATACCACGAGCTGGCTTGTTGATATTGTTTATGAGGCCAAGGGCCTGAGATATATACTCCATGAGGTGGCTTGACTGATATGAGGTCGAGGGCCTAGATTTAATGCCACGAGATGACTTGATATTGTGCTTGGTCCGTAAGGGGCCCCTCTCGGAGTCTGTACACTCCAGTGAGTGCAAGTACCCATTGTGATGTGAGACATAGCCCGAGGGGCTGATATTGTTCCATGTGATAGCCCGAGGGGAGGTATTGTTCTATGTGATGGCCCGATGGGCTGGTACCGTTCTATGTGATAGCCCGAGGAGCTGGTATTTTTCTAAAACATTGCCCGAGGGGCAGAGTTGTTGACATTGTGACGGAGGGGCGAACCTTTATGTGTTTATCTTTCATATTTACTTGTGATTTTACCTGTTAAACTATGGTATTTGTGCCGAGGGGTGGTTTTTCTGTGCTTATCTGCACTAACTGCTTTTCATTCATTTGTATAATTGTTGAAAAGTCATTTCAAAAGAAGTTTGAACTGAAATAAGATATTTTTATGAGATTTCACTGCTTCATTGCTTTCTTAAATGGTTTTATACTGCTTCTATACAACATTTTGATATGCTCTACATGATTTCTTATTACTCAGTTGTTATTTACCTTTACTACTCACTAAGTCGGAGTACTCACTTTACTCCCTGCACCTTGTGTGCAAATTCAGGTATTTCTGAATCCAGTAGCGGGTATTGGTTGATCAGAGGCAGAGTCATCGGAGTTTAGCAAGATAGCTGTCGGCGTTCGCAGCACTGCTTCTCTCCCTCTTTATTTCATTTATCTGTATTCAGTACATTTTAGACTCTTCAGTTGTAGTTAGACCCTAGTAGACGCTCGTGACTTGTGACACCCCGATGTCGGCTAGTCTTTTTCTGTAGTGTATATTTAAACTCATATTATGAAATATTTGATTATTTGAAAAGGGCATTAAACTGAGTCATTTAAGTGATTGAATTGAATTGGGAATTGTGTCTGCTGGCCTTGTCTTCACGAGAGGCGCTATCACGGCCGGATCCGGTTTGCGGTCGTGACAAGCAGTTTCATGAATTAAAATAAATATGATATTGATTTCCATTCTCCTTATAATTATACTATGACCTCAAGGAATATATTATGTTCCTCATATTTCTAGGATACACAATATCTCATTTTGCAATAAATTATCCTTTTATTAAATACACAAGAACCTAAGATATTGTATTTTCTACCATTCGGCGAAAACCCCGATATCTATTTTCATGGGTGGAGTTGGTCCCACTAGTACCCAAAGTTAAAACTCTTTTCCTAGTTAGGAACCTCCACCACTAATGCAGATTTATCAAGGATAATTTTCACATGGTACATTCAGAGGCAGACCCAAGATTTAAACATTGCGGGGGCACCATTTTCTTTAATGTAATTATGAAAATAATATTAGTTTCAATATAGTCTGGCGTTCAACTCTTTGAAAACTTAGTGATTACATGTTCGTGGCAAGAAGAATTGTCACGACCCAATTCCCAAACCCGGTCGTGACGGCGCCTCTCGTGAAGACAAGGCCAGCCAAACAAAATGGAACATCTCTTTTAAAATTTTATTTAACATAAGCAAATCTAAAGCATGATTAAGATAGCCATAATTGCGGAAACAGCGATAACCACAAAGGGAAACCATCCCAACACAGCCCTAACCGGGGCTTCACAAGTCACGAGCTACTACAGAGTCTGCTATAAGTCTACAAAGTATGAAGTCTGATACAATAGTCTAAAGAAAACATAAATGATAGAGGATAGGGGAGACACGGGGTTGCGGACGTCAACAGCTACCTCGTAACTCCAATCACTACATGGCCTGGAAGGATCAGCGCTCAGGAGCGAACTCTACTATTCCTAAATTTGCACACACGGTGCAGGGAGTAATGTGAGTACTCCGAACCAGTGAGTAATAATTATAAATAATGACTGAAAGCACGAAAACACATAAAGGCACAAAACAATTCCATATCAGGCGGTAAATAACTTAAAGCAGTGAAACCGTGAAGAATCAAATGAAAACTCCTTTTGAAGACAACAGGTAAATTAGGAAAAACAAAAGGTAAATAGTAAGTAGAAATCTGCCCCTCCGGCCAAGTATCAATCGCTAAGAACAATATTAGGCCCTCGGGATCAGTATAAGTCACTCAGCATAGTATCAGCCCCTCGGGCTAACTCTCAGATCATATGGGTATCCGCACTCACTATGGGTGTGCAGACTCTGGAAAGGCCCCTTACGCCCCAAGCGCTATATCAAGCCACCACGTGGCATCATCACTCGTCACTCGGCCTCACATCACTCGGCCTCCCATCACTCAAGCCACCTTGTGGCATGTAAAGTATCTCATATCACTCAGCATATCCTCACATATGGCCCTCAGCCTCACTCAGTCCGAAAATCATCACAAGCCCTTCGAGTATCAGTAAAACAGTAGTGCTCAGCCCAAACAACATTGGAAATATTATTTAAGTCTAAAAATTCAAGTAAAAGTGGCTGAGTTTGTAAGACAGTATTAATCAAAAGGACTGAGTTCAAGTAATATGTCAAAATAGTGAGGAAATAGTGATAAAAGTCCACGAAGATTCAAGTAGTCGGCATGAAGTCCAAATATGACAATAAGCCCAAATCATGATGATAACAAACAAGTTTTAGTCAAATATGCGGTAAAAACATCAATCGGGACTGACCAAGTCATAATCCCTAATAGTAAACAACCCCGCGCTCGTCATTAAGCGCGTGTTTCACCTCAATATAGCACTACATTGTGCGAATCCGGGGTTTCAAACCCTCGGGACATCATTTACAATCACTACTCACCTCAAGCCGGCCAAAACTCTAGCTTTCTATGCCCTTGCCTCTCAAATCGGCCTCCTCGCGCGTCGAATCTGACCAAAACCACAACGAATACGTCACAATAAGATAAGGGAACAAAACTCAATCAAAAATAATCAAAAAACATTAGAAGCTCCCAGGCCCACTTCTCAAAACACAGAATCTTTCACATCATTAGACTCCTTATCTCCCCACGAGTTTATACATATAAAAAACACAAGAATCGGAGTTCAATTGACCCTTCAAATCATCAATTGTTGCTCTCATTAGTTCAAGCCCTAAACCACCATTTTTGTCCCTTAATTTCTTAAGTTTTCAGTCCTAATCCATGAAATAGCACCATAGAATCGCGTTTTAGGTCCAAAAAATCCATACCTTATCGAAGCTCCTTGAAATCCCTCTTCAAAATCACCAACAATTCTCCAAGTACGAAGTTAGAAATGATAAAACCTTCAAAATTTTCAAGGAAGCACTTAAATACCTTCTGCCCAGTCATAACTGCTTCTGCGGTCAAAAACCACTTCTGCGGTACCGCTTCTGTCCTATAGCTGCATCACTCATGCCTGACTGCAGCTGCGGTCCTATAGCTGCATCTGCGGCTCCGCAGGTGCGGTCCCCTATCTGCATCTGCGGTCCCACCATTTCCCTTGCCTTTCTGCTTCTGCGACTTCCACCCCGCATCTGCGACACCACAAATGTGGTCCCCAAGCCGCAGGTGCGAAAATAACACCAACAACAAAACCTAAAATTGCCCAAGTCCAATTTCTTCCCGTTAGCCATCCGAAATCACCCCGAGTCCCCGGGGACCTCAACCAAAAGCATCAATACATTGTAAAACTTTATTCAAATTTGTTCCAATCAACAAAACACCTCAAACAACAACAAAACCATCAAATTACATCGGATTCAAGCCTAAGTTCTTCTAAAACTTTCGAAACACGCATTTGATAAAAACCACAAGCAAACCACCTCTGAATGGCCTGAAATTTTGCACACACATCCCAAATCACATAATGAAGCTACAACAACTCTCAGAATATCATTCCGATCCTCGGATCAAAATCTCACCACTCAACTGGAAATCGCCAAAATACTAACTTTGCCAATTCAAGCCTACTTCTATACCGGGCCTCCAAAATCACTTCCGATCACACTCCTAAGTAACAAATCATCCCTCGAAGCTAAACAAATCATCGAAATTCATATCTGATCTCTCTAACACGTAACTCAACATCCGATTGACTTTTCCAAACTAAGCCTTCCTTAAAGAGACTAAGTGTCTCATTTACTTCTAAAATCAATCCAAACCAATTCTATCATACAAGACACTGATAGTGAAGCATAAAGAAGCAGAAAATAGGGGAAACGAAGCGGTAAGTCATGAGACGACTGGTCGGGTCATCACATCCTCCCCAACTTAAACAAATGCTTGTCCTCGAGCGAGTAAAGAAACATACTTGAAGCCTCAAAATAGGCGAGGGTATCTGCTTTTCATCCCCAACTCGATCTCCTAGGTAGCCTCCTCCACGGCAGATCTCTCCACTGCACTTTCACCGAAGTTATATCCTTTGATCTCAAATTTCAAACCTGACGACCCAAAATAGCCACTGGCTCCACATCATCGGTCAAATCATCATCCAACTATACCGTGCTGAAGTCCAAACCATAGGACGGGTCACCAATATATTTCCGGAGCATAAAAACATGAAAAATTGGATGCACGCTCAATAAGTTGGGTGGCAAGGCAAGCTCATAAGCCACCTCCCCAATCCTCCGAAGTACCGCAAAAGGCCCAATGAACTGTGGACTCAACTTCCCTTTCTTTCCAAACCTCATAACACCCTTCATGGGCGAAACCTTCAGCAAGACCTTCTCACCAATCTTATAAAACACATCCCGAACCTTCCAGTCCGCAAAACTCTTTTTATGCGACTGCGCTGTACGAAGCCTCTCTTGAATTAGCTTCACCTTCTCTAAGGCATCCTGAACCAAATCTGCCCCAAATAAACTAGCCCGCCGGGCTCGCACCAACTAACTGGAGATCTACACCGCCTCCCACACAACGCCTCATACGGATCCATCTGAATGCTCGACTGACAACTGTTGTTGTTGGAAAACTCTACCAAGTGGCAAAAACATATCCCAAGAACCTCCAAAATCAATAACATAGGCATACAACATGTCCTCCAATATCTGAATAGTACGCACGGAGTGGTCGTCCGTCTGAGGATGAAATGTTGTGCTCAACTCCACCTATGTACCCAACTCACGCTGAAAAGTCCTCCAAAACTGAGAAGTAAACTAAGTACCTCTATATGAGATAATAGACACTGAAACACCATGCAACTGAACAATCTCCCGGATAAAGATCCCTGCCAGCCGCTCCGAAGAATAGGTAGTACATACCGGAATGAAGTGCGTGAACTTGGTTAGCTGATCCACAATCACCCAAATCGAATCAAACTTCTTCAAAGTCCGAGGAAGGCGACTCACAAAATCTATGGTGACTCTCTCCCACTTCCACTCAGGAATAATCATCCGCTGAAGTAAGCCACCCGGTCTCTGATACTCATATTTCCCCTGCTGACAGTTGAGACACCGAGCCACGAATCCCATAATATCTTTCTTCATTCTTATCCACCAATTGTGCTGCCTCAAATCCTGATACATCTTCACGACATGCGGATGAATGGAATACCGCGAGCTTTGGTCCTCATCTAATATCAATTCTCGAAGCCCATTTGCATTGGGCACACAGATCCGGCCCTGTATCCTCAACACACTATCCTTACCAAGTGTCACGTCACTGGCATCATCATGCTGAACCCTATCCTTAAGGATAAGCAAATATGGATCATCATACCGGTGCTCTGTGATGCGTTCATATAAGGAAGACCGAAAAACCACACAAGCCAACAGTCGGCTGGACTCCGAAATTAATCTCACAAACAAATTGGCCAAAGCCTGAACATCAACTGCAAAAGGTCTCTCCCCAACTGGAATATACGCCAAACTGCCTATACTCACTGCCTTTTGGCTCAAGGCATCGGCCACTACATTGGCCTTTCCCGGATGATACAATATGGTGATGTCATAATCCTTAAGCAACTCCAACCATCTACGCTGCCTCAAATTAAGATCCTTTTGCTTGAAAAAATGCTGAAGACTACGATGATCAGTGAATACCTTGCAAGATACGCCATACAAGTAATGCCTCCAAATCTTCAATGCATGAACTATGGTAGCCAACTCCAAATCATGAACAGGGTAGTTCTTCTCATAGGTCTTCCACTGATGAGAAGCATAAGCAATCAATCTACCCTGCTACATCAATACACAACCAATCCCAACTCTCGAAGCATCATAATACACTGTATAAGAACCTGAAGCTGATGGCAAAACCAATACTTGAGTTGTGGTCAAAGCTATCTTGGGCTTCTGAAAGATCTCCACGCACTCGTCCGACCATACAAATAAAGCACCCTTCTGAGTCAACTTTGTCAAGGGCGATGCTATAAAGGAAAATCCCTGAGCATACCGACGATAATAACCTGCTAAACTAAGGAAACTACAAATCTCTATGGCTGAGGACAGTCTAGGACAACTCTAAACTGCCTCTATCTTCTTTAGATCGACCTGAATACCCTCACTAGACACCACGTGTCCCAAGAAAGCCACTGAACCGAGCAAAAACTAACACTTGGAAAACTATGTGTAAAGCTTCTCCTCCCTCAATCTCTGCAATACCACTCGCAAATGCATTGCGTGCTCCTATTGACTACGCGAATACACCAGAATATCATCAATGAAAATAATAACGAACGAATCCAGATAAGGCCGAAATGCACTGTTCATCAAATGCATGAACGCCGCTGGGGCATTAGTCAGCCCAAAAGACATAACAAGAAACTCATAGTGACCATATCTAGTCCTGAAGGTTGTCTCAAGAATATCTGAATCCCTGATCATCAACTGGTGATAGCCCGAACGGAGATCAATCTTGGAGAACACCCTCGCTCTCTGAAGCTGGTCGAATAAATCATCAATACGAGGCAGAGGGTACTTTTTCTTCACTGTTACCTTGTTTAATTGCCTATAATTGATGCACATTCTCATTGTTCCATCCCTTTTCTTCACAAACAGAACTGGCGCACCCCATGGTGACGCACTAGGCTGAATAAAACCCTTATCTAGGAGTTCATGAAGCTGATCTTTCAATTCTTTCAACTCTGTTGGTGCCATACAATATGGCAGAATGGAAATGAGCCGAGTGCCCGGCACCAGGTCAATACCAAAATCAATATCCCTCTCCGGTAGCATGCCCAGCAGGTTTGCAGGAAAAATATTGGGAAACTCCCTCACAACTGCAACAGAACCAACGCTAGGAGTATCAGCTCCAACATCCCTCAAAAATGCCAAATATGAAAGATAACCCTTCCCAACCATACGTTGGGCCTTTAAGAAAGAAATCACTCTGCTAGGAACATAGTCAGTCACACCACGTCACTCGATCCTCGGTACACCCTGCATAGCCAAAGTGATTGTCTTGGCATGACAGTGCAGAATAGCATGACACGGAGATAACCAATCCATGCCAAAAATAACATCAAAGTTCACCATGCTCAATAGCAATAGATCAACTAGGGTCTCCAGACCCCCAATAGTCATAACATATGACAGGTACACATGGTCTACAATAGTATCGCCCATCGAGGTAGATAAATGAACAGGTAAGGCAAGACACCCTCGGGACGTACCCATATAATGAGAAAAATATGAAGACACATAAGAATAGGTGGAACCGGGATTAAATAGGATAGAGTCATCTCGGTGGCAGACTGAAATAATACCTGTAATGAAAGCATCTTAAGCAATGACATCTTTCCTACCTGGAATAGCATAAAAATGTGCTTGGCCACCGCCTAATCGATCTCGCACTATGGGGCGACCCCTGGATACCTGACCTCCACCCCTAGCTGGTTGGGCGGGTGGTGAAGTAACTGGAGCAGAAGATGAGGGCTTACCCTTCTGCTGAGATGAACTGGCAGTACAACGAAGACACTACCTCCAGACATGCCCAAACTCTCCACACTCAAAACAACTCCCAGGTTATGGAGAAGGGTACTGATGGGAAACCCTCGCACCGGAGTGACCAGCTGATTCGCTCGGCATAGAATAAATCTGAGCTGACGGGGCATGAGATGAACTCCGGGCTGGAAGGGAGCTAAGTGAAGGCTGACCCTACTGAGAACCATGATAACAATGACTTGAAGATGCCCCACGATACTCTGGGTGGTCAAACTAAGCCTGAAGGAACGGCCTCTACAATGCTGGAACTGGCTCCGAGATGGAGCACCACTGAAACTACCGGAACCTCTCGGCCTCTCGGCCTCTCTTACCTATCTATCCTGCCGGCGAGCCGTCCCAATCTCATGAGCGGTATCAACAACCTCCTAAAATGTAATACCCAAAACTCTCTCTCTAGTCATCAGAACATAGAGATGGTAATTAACACCATCCACAAACCTCTTGATCCTCTCAAGATCTGTCGAGACCATCCAGGTGGCATGACGAGCTAACTCAGAATACCTCACCTCATACTGAGAAACAGTCATATCTCCCTACCGTAGCCATTAAAACTACCTAAGCAGCTCCTCCCTATGAGATTGCGATACATACTTCTCCAGGAAGAGAGTTGGAGAACTCCTGCCAAGTCAAAGGCACAACATCAAAGTGCCTACGCATCTCATACGCCTCCCACCATGTGAAGGCAGCCCTAGTAAACTGAAAGGTGGTAAATTCCACAGGGCTCGACTCTAGAATCCCTGCTGTACGAAGCATACACTGACACTTGTCAAGAAAAACCTGGGCATCCTCGCCCTCGGCACCACTGAATGATGGAGGCTAGAGCTTACCAAAACTCTCGAGACGATGCTGCTCATCATCTGGCATAGCTGGAACTATGAACACCTGAACTGGTGCAATCGGTTGAGCTGGAGGTTCTCCCGGCGTCTGCAATCCCTGCAGTACCTGCTCAGTTGTGCGAGCAGTGGAGGTCTGATTGCCTCCCCCAGCCTGTGATGTAGCTGCTGCGATAGTGGCTAAAACTGCCTGAGCCAGGCCAGTGCAAACTAATAAGATCTGAGCTAGGGCCTCCTAAAGACCCAAAATCACAGTGGGCACACCTGGTGCCGGAACTGGTGCTGCTGGAGTCTGATCTAGAGCTGGGGCAGCTGGTGGATCAACAGGTTCTTCCCTCGCTGCTCTGCCTCTTCCATGACCATAACCGTGTCCACGACCTCTGGTGTCCTTAATGGGTGGCACTGGTGGTCGTACACCTCGTCCGATAGCGCGAGTCCTCGCCATCTGTGAGAGAATAAAATACAGAAGTTTAGTTCTCCGATCAACAAAGTCGCACGACAAGAATTTCAAGAGTATGAAGTTTTTCCTAAAGGTTCTGCAGGCTCTCGAGGAAAAATACATATATCTCCATAGCAATCTGCGAGAATCTACTAAACCTACTCATGACTAACGAGACCTATGTAACCCACGCTCTGATACCAACTTTTCACGATCTATTTCCCGAATCGGATCGTGATGGCACCTCTCGTGAAGACAAGGACAGCCAAACAAAACAGAACACCTCTTTTAACAATTTATTTAACATAAGAAAATCTAAAACATATTTAAGATAGCCATAATTGCAAAAACAACGATAATAACAAAGGGAAACCATCCCGACACAGCCGAAACCGGGGTGTCACAAGTCATGAGCTACTATAGAGTCTGCTATAAGCCTACAAAGTATGAAGTCCGATAAAATAGTCTGAAGAAAACATAAATGATAGAGGATAGGGGAGACACGAGGCTGCGGACGTCAACAGCTACCTCGTCACTCCAAATTACTGCCTAGCCTAGAAGGATTTGTTCTCAGCAGCGGACTCCGCTATGCCTAAATCTGCACACACGACAGGGAGTAATGTGAGCATTCTGACCCAGTGAGTAATAATTATAAATAATGTCTGAAAGCATGAAAACACATAAAGGCATAAAGAAATTCTATATCACGCATTAAATCACTTAGGTAGTAAAACCGTGAAGAATCAAATGAAAACAACAGGTAAATCAGGTAAAATAACAGGTAAATAGTAAGTAGAAATCTTCCCCTCGGGCCTAGTATCAATCACTCAAAAAAGTATTAGCCCCCCAGGCTCAGTATAAGTCACTCAACATAGTATCAAACCCTCGGGCTCACTCTCAAATCATATGGGTACCCGCGCTCACTGTGGGTGTGCAGACTCTGGAGGGGCCCCTTACGACCCAAGCGCTATATCAAGCCACCTCGGGGAATCATCACTCGGCACTCGGCCTCACAACACTCGGCTTCCCATCACTCAAGCCATATCATGGCATGTAAAGTATCTTATATCACTCAGCATATCCTCACATATGGCCCTCAGCCTCACTCAGTCCGAAAATCATCACAAGCCCCTCGGGCATCAGTAAAACAATAGTGCTCAGCCCAAACAACATTGGAAATATAATTTAAGTCTCAAAATTCAAGTAAAAGAGGCTGAGTTTGTAAAACAATATTAATCAATAGGACTTAGTTCAAGTAATATGTCAAAATAGTGAGGAAACAGTGATAAAAGTCCACGAAGGATTCAAGTAGTCGGCATGAAGTCCAAATATGGAAATAAGCCCAAATCATGATGATAAAAAAAAGTCTTAGTCAAATATACGGTAAAAACATAAATCGGGACGGACCAAGTCACAATCCCCAATACTAAACAACCTCGCGCTCATTGTTAAGCGCGTGTTTCACCTCGATATAGCACTACGTTGTGTAAATCCGGGGTTTCAAACCCTCAGGACATCATTTACAAGCACTACTCACCTCAAGCCGGCCAAAACTCTATCTCGCTATCCCCTTGCCTCTCAAATCGGCCTCCTCACGTGTCAAATCTGACTAAAACAATAACGAATACGTCATAATAGGCTAAGGGAACAAAACCCAATCGCAAATAATTGAAAAACATCAAAAATATTGAAATTTGCAAGGCCCAAGCCTCGGGCCCACTTCTCGAAATGCAAAAATTTTCACATCATTTGACTCCTTATCTCCCTACGCGTTTATACATATCAAAAACACAAGAATCAGAGTTCAATTGACCCTTCAAATCCTCAATTTTTGCTCTCTTAAGTTCAAGCCCTAAACCACCATTTTTGTACATTAATTTCTTATGTTTTCAGTCCTAATCCATGAAATAGCACCATAGAATCGTGTTTTAGGTCCAAAAATCCATACCTTATCGAAGCGCCTTGAAATCCCTCTTCAATATCGCCCACAATTCTCCAAGTCTGAAGTTAGAAATGATAAACCCCTCAAAATTCGTGGAGAAACACTTAAATACCTTCTGCCCAGTCATAACCGCTTCTGCGGTCAAAAACCGCTTCAATGGTAATGCTTCTGCGGTCCTACCTCTGCATCTACGGAATTCCTTAAGTCCAGCGTCACCGCATCTGCGGCTCCGCAGGTGCGGTCCCCTATCCGCATCTGCGGTCCTGGCATTTCCCTTGCCTTTCCGCTTCTGTGAATTCCACCCACATCAGTGACACCGCACCTGCAGTCCTCAAAATGCATGTGCGAAAATACCAGCAACAGCGAAACCTGAAATTGCCCAAGTTCAATTTCTTCCCATTAGCCATCCGAAATTACCCTGAGGCCCCCAGGACCTCAACCAGAAGCACCAACACCTCCTAAAACCTTATTCAAACTTGTTTCAATCATCAAAACACCTCAAACAACACCAAAACCATCAAATTACATCAGATTCAAGCCTAAATTCTTCTAAAACTTCCAAAACATGCATTTGATAAAAAACCCAACCAAACCACCTCCGAATGATCTTGAATTTCGCACACGTATCCCAAATCACATAACGAAGCTACAGCAACTCTCAGAATCCCATTACAACCTTCGGATCAAAGTCTCACCTATCAACCGGAAATCGCAGAGATGCTAACTTCGGCAATTCATGCCAAATTCTACACTGGACCTCTAAAATCAGTTCTGACCACACTCCTAAGTCATAAATCATCCCCCGAAGATAACTGAATCATCGGAATTCATATCCGAGCCCTCTAACATATAAGTCAATATCCGTTGACTTTTTCAAACTAATCCTTCCTTAAAGAGACTAAGTGTCTCATTTCCTTCTAAAATCAATCCAAACCAATTCGATCACACAAGACACTGATAATGAAGCATAAAGAAGCAGAAAATGGGAGAAACGGAGCGGTAACTTATGAGACAACGGGTCGGGTCATCACAAGAATGTTCAAAAATTTAAATAAAATCAATATTAATAAAGGCCTATAAGCCGTCCAAAAAGTCTCAACCGACGTCACAGAGTCAATGGATACTTTCTACTTTGCCAAAGTAAACATTGAAGGAAGAAGGGTTATAGTTGTCTTTATTTTATCTAAATGAAATAATAATAAAAATTGGTTTGACGTGATTCGGACTTGAATTGCTATATTTGATACTTGATGAAGTTTGAGAAAAGTTCTTAATTTTGAGCTTTGGTTCACTATTATTGAGGTTATTTTGGCTATTTGATCGCACGGATAAGTTTGTATGATGTTGTTGAGTTAGTACGTGTGTTTGGTTAGGAGCCCCGAGGGCTCGGGTGTGTTTCGGGAAGTTTTGAAATTGAGAAAAAATTGCAGATTTCCGCTGTCAGTGCAAAGGGATTTTACCCTTCGCGTTCGCGTGGACCCAATCGCAAATGCATAAAGCAAAAATTCCAAGTGCCCATATTCTTCTTCTCGAACGCAAAGGTTGAGACGCAAACACAAATTTGAGGGGGAGACCCTTCGCAAGCGCGTCCCTCCTCTCGCGAACGCGTAAGTTTGAGGGGAGGGGTCACCAGCTTATTCATATCGAACGCGTAGGCTTGAGGAGCCAAGATCCGTGAACGCGAGCCACATTCCGCGAATGCGAAGGCCTAGCAGGCGTAACCCAACCCAAACGTGAAGGGCAAGTCCCGAATGCGAAGAACACTTTTGCCCAGTTATTTTAAAGTCTTAAAACCTAACCTATTACGGGATTTTCATAAAAATTCTTAAAACCCTTCTTCTCCAAAACTCTTAGACGATTTTTGAAGCACTTCTTCACTGAAACTTCTTGGGTAAGTAATCTTTAACTTGTTTTCTTCCATTTTCATCATCATCTATTAGATTTCTAGGCCTAAAACATGTGATTAAGGGTAGAAAATTAGGAATATGGGTAGAACTAGAGCTTTTTGATTAATGTTGATTTAGACCTCATTTTGGGGTCAAATTCTGGAAATAATTATATATTTGGGCTCGTGGGTGATTAATTTTGGTCCGAACCTCGTGTTTTGACCAAGAGTGCCCGAGGTCATTTTTGGATTTTTGGGAAGAATGATTAAAAAGCTATAAATTAGAATTGGAATTGGATTGTTTAGCATTTACTGATGTTATTAAATTGATTATCCATAGATACGATTGTGTTAGAGACTAATTCGAAAGGAAAGGTGGCTTTTGAGGATTGAGTTAGCCGTGGAAGTTTGAGGTAAGTGTTTGGTCTAACCTTAGCTTGAGGGATTAGGAGCGTGTCCTATTTGCTATTTGTTTTCTTGTTGAGTACGATGTATAGGCATGGTGATGAGTATGTACACATTAGTGTCAAGCATGACTGTGGGTCTTATATTTTGATTTTTATGACTTCGTGGTATTTTTCATGCCTTGGTGAAAATTTCTGATTGCTGTGTAAAGTTGTGGAAAGAATTGCGCCCTATGAACGTTAAAGAGCATTGGCTCAAGTTGCATAACAAATTGTGAAAGTATAAGTGATAATTGAATCTCTAGAGCAGTGGCTCGAGTTGTGAAGTGAATTGTGAAGTAAAAGTGAGAAAGAGAAGAGATCATTATGTTGCCCCCTTGCCAGGTTATTGTTGAGTTGTGGTTCCCTTGCGTGGCGTTTTTAATTGATATTACGGATACCTAGGTTGATGATTCTTTGTGTTAGGTAAGGATTATGGTTATAGCTAAAGTAGTTAGATGTTGTAACAAGTTTGGGTATAGCTGAGGTAGTTAGGTGTTGTAACAAGTTTGGTTATAGCTGTTTTTCCCTTACCGGGATAGTGTAGACCTTTTGATCCCTTGTCGGAACTCTCGTTATAATTGTAAATATTATATATGGATCGGGTTGCACGCCGCAATAATATTATACATGTATTGGGTTGCACACCACCACAATATTATATATGGATCGGGTTGCACGCCGCAACAATATTATATATGGAGGGTTGCACGTCGCAACAATATTATATATGGATCGGGTTGCACGCCTCAACAATATTATATATGGATCGCTTTGCACGCCGCAAAAATATTATATATGGATTAGGTTGCACGCCGCAATAATATTATATATTGATCGAGTTGCACGCCACAACAATATTATATGAGAGCGGGTGGTACGCCTACCACAAAATATAATGAAATGGGAGCGGGTGGTACGCCCACCACGAGATATTATGAAATTTGACCGGGTGGTATGCCTACCACGAGATATAATAAAATGGGAACGGGTGGCACACCTTCCATGAGATAAAGAAAATGGGATCGGGTTGCACACCTGCAACAAGATGTGGAAAGAAAGTGAAATATGCCTTTGTTTTCCTTATTCTTGTTAGTGGTTGGAATTTTGATTCCTTTATAGTTCTCTTGATAATCTGTTTCTACCTATCATTCCTCGTAGCATGTTTCCTCCTCCCGTCCTTACTTGTTTATTTCTTCTTTACTTTCTGCTTTGTATTATATAATTGCACAGGTTTATTTGGTAGTCTAGTCCTAGCCTCGTCACTATTTTGCCGAGGTTAGACCTAGGCACTAACGAGCACATGGGGTCGGTTGTGCTGATACTATACTCTACACTCTTTTGTGTAGACCCCAGTGTTGTAGACTTCAAACCGCGGTGGGATTGCTGATTCTTGCTCATCAGGCGACCAAAGGTAGCCTTGCAGGCGTCCATATACCTTCGCATCTTCTTATACCTACTATTGCTATTTCATTTCTCTTATATTCTGGAACAGTGTATTATTATTTCTTCAGACTTTGTATGTAGTAAATCTTATATCGTCTGTGATACTGTGACACCAGATTTTGGGTGGTTAAGGATTAAGTATTTGTATTAGATATAGTTTTTCATATATTTTATTGTTGTCTTTCGCTTGAATTTAAATTTTTATTGTTATCATGTATTTGCTTTATAATTTTTAAAAATAAAGAATCGGTTAATGAAGTAATTGAATTAAAGGTTTGTCTTGCCTAGCTTACATTACTATGCGCCATCAAGACTCTCAAAGGTGGAAAATTCAGGTCGTGACAGAACAACTCTAGAAATTATGTACATAAAATACCTAGTTTGGCAGAACACCATGGTTTCACGTGCCCCATATATAAGCCTACAAGTCCGCCCATGTTAAGAAGGACGAAAAAAATAATCCATCTATTTTAATTTATGTGAATATATTTCCTTTTTAGTTTGTGCCAAAAAGATTGAACCAATTTTATATTTAGAAATAATTCACCTTTATGCAATGATTTATAGCCACATAAAATATATGTGCTTCATTTTACACCATAGTTTCAAAAGTCAGCTCTTTTTTCTGAAACTTCGTGCACAGTCAGATAAGTTCACATAAATTGAAAAAGAAGGAATAAGATGTGGTGACCTGATAGGTCATTTTCAATTAGCCCTCGTTTCTATGTTTCAAAACCTCGATTAGCTCCATTTAGCCTTTTTTGGTTTATGTACGTAGTATGTGTCTTCTTCCGCAAGGTTTATATATATAAATTGGAGGAATTGAAATTGTGCCTTGAAATTCATTTGGGTTAACTTTTGTTAACATTTTGAGAAAAAAGACCCATATCAGTATTTGATGGTCCTGGTGGGTCTGTATCATTATTTGGGACTCAGGCGTATTCCCGAAATGGAATTAATAAGTCCCTAACTTGATTTATCTTAATTTGTTGAAAACTAGAAGTTTAGCTTTAAAAAATTTATAAATTTGACAGTAGTGTGACTTTATTCCTACCCAATTTGAATTTCGGTTCCAGAACTTGGTATAGGTTCATTTCGGTATTTTATGATTTGTCTGTAAAAATTTGATACAAAACGGAGTTGATTCGATGTGATTCAGACGTTCGGTTGAGAAATTACATATTTTTAAGTTTCATTGAGAATTTCATTAGTTTTGGCGTCTGATTCATGTTCCAAGTATTATTTTGGTATTTTTTGCACGAGCCAGTTCGTATGAGTTTATTACACTAGTGTGCATGTTTGATTTGGAGTCCGAGGAGCTCGGGTGAGTTTCGGTTAGGTTACAAAGTGATTTTGATTTAGAAGCGTAGATGGCACATGTTTACATCTGGTGCTGGACTGCAGATCTCATATTTGTGGGGTCTTGCTCGCAAATATGGGCCTCGCTTTTACGGAGGATACTTTTGGTGCTAGACTGCATATGTCGTAATTGAGAGGAAAAGTTCTCATTTGCGGACATAGCAGTGATCACATTTGCGATCCAAGAGTGGCAACTGCGACTCAGCAGTGTTAGCAGGCTTTGCATATGCAAAGTAAAAGTGCACAATTGTGGAGGGTGGGTGTTTGCAATTGCGAACAAATTGTTGAATTTGCGACGATTACAAGTTCAACACTTCTTCGCATTTGTGAGGGGTTGATCGCTTTTGCGATAATTGCAATTGCAAGGACTGCAGCTGGAAAAAAAAGGGAGAAAATGAGATTTAGCTCATTTATTTAAAACTTTCAACCTTAAACACCCTTGAGGCGATTTTCCCAAGAGAGTTTCTTCCTAAATTCATTGGTAAGTGGCTTTAATCTGCTTCTTTAGATTACCCATTACATATCATAAGATTACAAAATCAAATCTAGGATTTTTATGGTAGAAATTAGTTATTTTGGTATAATAAGAAATTTTTGTAACATTAGGATTTAGACCACTAATTGAGATTGGATTTCGGATTGAATTGCATAACCGGGCTCGAGGGTGAATGATTGATCGGGTTTTGGTCCGAACCTCAGGTTTTGACAACGGGGTTGACTTTATTTGACTTTTTCAATAATGATCTAAATTGAACCTCCTTCACCCATATGTAGTTTTTAAGGCTTATTTTGAATCGTTTGGTTAATAATTTTCTAGATTTGGTTGGTTTGGAAGCTTGTTCGAAAGGCAAGGCTATTGTTGAACTTTGAGTTGATTGCGGAGTGAGATAAGTGTTGGATCTAACCCTGATTTGATGGAATTAGGAATCCTTGAGCTATGTGCTATGTGAATTTCATGTGTAGTAGCTTATATGTGAGGTGGCGAGTGTATATACGCCGTCAAATTACTTATTTTCATGTTTTCTCTTATTTCATTAATTATTTTATTCCATGACTGAACAGTTACGTTACTTGTTTTCCTATCTTCAATGCTTAATATTATGTCTTGTCTTCATACCTTAATTGCTATATACTTATCTGATTTCCATACTATGATTGCTACTTGCCATTTAGCATTTCTTGTATCAAAATCTCCACCCCCTCCCTGATTCCATACTCATTTACTGCTTGTCTCGGTTTGTTCTCCTCATATATCTAAATTGTCTTATGCCTTTTTGCATTATTGTTTCGTAATGATTGTTGTCTTTATTGAAGTAGTTTCACTTGTACGTATTAAAAGTATATACTGTTGAGTTGGAAAAATTGAGATATTAGAGCCTTTTGATTATCATGTTATTCTCTACTGCTTAGTACAATTGCGCTCTTGGTGCATGACTTCCTGTAAATCTTAGTCGTTGAGTTACTATTGTTAATTGATGTTGTTTGGGGAGTGATATGCACGCTGCAACAGAAATTGAAAAGAAATGAATTGAAAAGGTGAAATAAGGATGGACTATGATATTGATAGATGATTATATGGAAGGGTCGGGTTGCATGCGGCAGTGGATTTTTTTAAGTTTATATTATGGGATCGGTTGCATGCTGCTATATGTTGATGAAAGTTATATTTGTATTGATTGTTGAAATAGCCTCGATTGTTGAGATAAGTTATCTGACTGGTTATTCGGGATTCTCTGCTAGTTGATTTGAGTTTCATTGATATGAGTTATTCTATTTATGTCTTTCTGTTATTATTATTATTACTGGTAGAGGTTTATGTAAGTGGCCCGCCTTAGCCTCATTACTACTTCACTGAAGTTAGGCTCGGCACTTATAGAGTACATGGGGTCGATTTTACTCATACTAAACTCTGCACTTCTTGTGCAGATACCAGAGTTGGTCCCAGCAGCGTGCGTATCTTATACTTGCTCGGATCCAGCTACCCAGAGGAGACTTGAGGTATAGTTGCACATCGTTCACACCTTTGAAGTCCGCTTATACTTCTTTTAGTTGTTCATTTGATTCAAACATGTATGTTTATTTCATACCATTATTTATAGTATCTTAAATGCTCATGTATTCGTAACACCAGATTCAGGGTTGTATTTGAATTTCGTCACTTATTTGCTTGTTTATCTTGTTACAGACTATTACATTTCTTTATTGTCATCGTATTTGAAGTATGTTAAAAAAATAATTAATAAATATATCTAACGTTGATTTGCTTAGCAAATGAAATGTTAAGCGCCATCACGATTCTAAGGGTGGGGATTCCAGATCGACATATAAGAAATAAGAAATAAGGAAAAAAATTGGAGGAAGAGAAACCATTAAACATGCTAAGAAGAAGAGATTTATGCCCCATTGGAATATTGTTAATTAGCACCTTTCATTATACTTTGGTAAGACAAATGTGTAAATCTTCATATTTTATAGCAACAGTTCGTTCCGGAATAATCTTTTGCTGTTTCATATGGTAAGCAAAAATGCTTATACTAGGTCAATCAAACCTTCTTTATCTTCCGTTTTTAAAAAATTTAAATAAGTCACAATGCTAAATTGTCAACAATAAATCGGAGGTATCATGGCTGCTCATAGATGCAATTAATGGATGCATACACCGTAACAATTGCAACTTTTTATTAGTTTATTGTAATTTTTTTTTTCAAAATTTTATTATCGAGGTGTAAAGGAAGGGGAAATGGTGGAGTAAATACAAAGTGGGAAATCGAACCCTCACTAGTAAAGTAAATGCAGAAATATCCAAGAAAGTATTTCGTAGGTATAACCATTATGGCTTGATGGATATTCCCTTATTTATTGTTATGTGTGGATTGGGTGGCACGCTGTCACAGGTATGTTGTTTGGATCGGGTTACATTGTCATGCCCCGAATCTGAGGGACATGACCGTCGCTCGACCGGGTAGCCCCAGTCAAGCGGACCTGGATGCCTCTCCTACCACACTTGTTACCCCGTATTTTTCATTACTTATTAGCCAAGAGAAATAACCATTTACAATTAAAACACCTTTTTATTACAAAACATACATATAGTACATGATTCTTAGCATGGTTTACACTTTACGTAGCCCAACATGCAAGATACATATTACATAAGTTCATGACCCACATTTTCTTTCTACGAAGCCTCTAAACATGAAAAAAAGGGATGATATCGTACTTGTCGGTAACAAGGCCCCAGCTACACCTTATACAAATATCAAAATAAGATCCCAAAACAGATGCAGCATGAGCCACGCAGGGCCCCGAAAGGAAAGGGGCTCACCAATTCAGCTGGCGGGAAGTGATGAAGAGCTACGGTCGTTGGACTGGAGTACCTGCTATGGATCCACCTACAATCATAACACGAATGTAGCGCCCCCGGCAAAAGGGACGTCAATACATTTGAATTGTACTGGTATGTATTAGCAAACTTTCTCCAAGTAAACTCAAGCCATATACAAGTAGGTAACATTAATAGAAAAAACAATCAAATGCACAAGAAAAGGAACAATCAAGCCAAACAAGTTTTCAATCTCTCCTGTTTCCCCCTTCCACAATTCCACGTCAATGATTTCACAATTTTCCCAAATGTTTATTTCAATGGTGATTTCGATCACTTTCCACCCTTATTACCTCGGCCACCCTTATTACCTCGGCCACCCTTTTCACCATAACCTGCACCATATAACTTCGTGTTTCGGCACGCAACCCGATCCCCACCGTATAGTCACAATTCACCAACAACACAACAACAATCAACAATTCACAAAGATCAACAACAACACTTCTTAAGAAATAACAACAATAATTTACAAATATTTCCACAACCATCAATACTATTTTCCATCATATCCAACAACTCACATGTATTTTACATCACAACGATAATTGCCCCGCATAAGCTATAGATGTGGTTATCACAGTTATTCCAATTGCATCATTTACGATTTTCTTTCGTTATTTGTACCTCAATTCTTACCACAAGCATAATCAAAAATAATTTCATGAATAAGCCACGCAGAAATCACATAACAAACATTCGTACACCAAACAAGGTGATTCTACAGAGATCAAGGTTAGCCATACATACCTGGAGCCGAATTCCCTTTTAATATCTACTTCCAAATTTACCAAAAAGCCTGGCAACGTCAATCTAGTGCATAAATTAATACATATTTCCTAGAATCAAAGTTCACAATCACTACCCGAATATATTTAGGTTATCAACCCTCCTTTACACAATTCTTTACTTCCACCTAATTACTCCTACTATATTTTAGGTTTTAATAGACATGCATGAGTATTTCGACCCCTATTACCAAGAATCAATGCATAAGAATCTTCCTTTTTATTAAAATCTGAAAATTAATGAAAAAGAGTTTGGGACCTTACCTACAAGAATGGAGATGAAGATAATACTTAAGAATTTACGCGCCTGGGTGAATTTGGAAAATCAAATTGATGAAGATTGCTTTCTCTCTCAAGAACCCTCTCTTCCCTCTCTCTTATTTTGCCCAGTAACGTGATTAAAATGAGGGGTTGGGGTGATTTATTAAAAAGAGGGGTCGGGTTTAAAATTTAGAAAATTTAGAAGCCCGTGCAGGATCTGCAGTCGCACTTTGCTATCGCAGAATCGAAATGCGGTCCGCAGATTGGACCGCAGAAGTGTCCCAAAACTCTAAGCGTTTCTGCTTGGGAATGCGGTCCGCATTCTGTTTCTGCGGTCGCATAATGCACCTCAGAACTTACCTTCACAAATCCTTGAGGAATTTATGCGACGGTTATGCGGTGTGCATATAGATTATGCAATCGCATAATGGACCGTATTTTCAACATCAATTTTGACTCACTCTCTGATTAACTCTGCGGCAGAAATACGGTCCGCATACCTAATCTGCAATCGCATTCTGGACCGCATAATGAGAATTTTCTGTAAAATTTTGATTCTTGATTTTTAAGTGCAAAATCAGTAAAAAGGGTCTGAACCGCGGCGAGCTTCTACACATTCCTAACAAATATTCGGAACTTGGCACTACGAGCTACTATGTTTTGAGCACAATATTTTACGGGGCCTTACATCCTCCCCCACTTAAAATCATTCGTCCTCGAATGAGGATTTTTGAAAATCAGTTGGTTTGAAAAATATGATATGCAAGCTCCCAAGTTTTTCCACTAACTCCCATGATTTAGAAAAATTTCGCCAGAGTTTCCATTGTAATTTTGACACATTTACCTGTCAGAGAGCCCATGAAACACATTTCCAAGCACCATCACACAACTTTTGTTACCCCTATAACTGATATACAATCCATCACCCCCTACACTTTTACATATACAATCGCTTGACACACTTTCGCACATAGTTTGATTATTCCAGTGAGCCCCATACAGTTTAACCACTACGATTCACTATATACATGCAAATTAATCATTACCAATCTACACTAGCATTAGTTGTTTACTTTTCACATAAGTCCCTATAAACTTTCATTTACCAAAAAGAGTTTGCATGTGGCTCAAATAATCACAACACATACACTACTAAGAAAACCAGGGTTTAACGACGGACAAAATCTGTAGCTAAATAGAAAAATCTGTCGCTAATCTCATTTAGCGACGGATTAGCGGCGGATTATCAAAAGATTCTGCTAGCAACGAGCATTTTAGCAACAGATTAGCGACGACGTTCGTAGCTAATTCCAGTTTTTTTTGGTAGTGATATAAATTTGGCACAACTTGAAGAATTACAATAGTAAAGCATTTAGGGGAGAAATGGGGTGTCTTTGCACCAAATGGGACACAATGCCAGTTTGCTTTGGAACAAGAGTTCGCACGATCACTACTAGACTTGTTCAAACAAATGGCGATATTTTTCTTTCATCTCATCTTCCGCTTCCCACGTGGATTACTCGACTTGTTGATTTCGCCACAACACTTTAACTGAAGCAATTTCCTTATTTTGCAGTTTACAGACTTGCCTATCAAGAATAACAATCGGAATTTCTTCATACGATAACTCTTCAGTAACCTTGATGTCTTCAATTGGCACGATGGTGGACGGGTCTCCAACCATTTTCCTTAACATAGACACATGGAATACCGGGTGCACTAAGGACATTTCAGGAGGCAACTCCAGCCTATAAGCAACTTGCCCGATCCTTTGAATGATTCGATAAGGCCAGATCCCTTTTCTCGAGAATCACATGACTCCCTTCATAGGAGACACCCTCAAGAACACCCAATCATCAACTTGAAATTCCAATTCTCTTCAACGAACGTCTGCATAGGATTTTTGGCAACTCTGAGCAGTTTTTATCCTTTCCTGAATGAATTGAAATTTTCCATAGCCTGGTGCACAAGATCCGGTCCTATCAATTCTGCTTCACCCACTTCAAACCACCCAATCGGAGACCTATAGCTTCTTCCGTACAATGCCTCAAATGGGGCCATCTGAGTGCTAGCATGAAAGCTGTTATTGTAAGCAAATTCTATAAGTGGAAAGTGATCATCCCAACTACATTTGAAATCCAAGACACAAGACCGCAACATATCCTCAAGCATCAGAATAGTCCGCTTGGCCTGACTGTCAGTTTCCGGATGGAAAGTTGTGCTAAGATTCACATGAGTACCCAAACCTTGCTGAAATTTCTTCTAGAAATTAACTCTGAACTGGGCCCCTCGATCTGACATAATAGAAAGTAGAGTGTCATGAAGCCTCACTATTTCCTTGACGTACAACTGAGCATACTGTTCTGCGGTATCGGTGGACTTGACTGGCAAGAAGTGAGCTGATTTGGTGAGTCGATCTACTATCACCCAAATTGAGTCGAACTTTCACTGAGTGCGAGGTAATCCTACCACGAAATCTATGTTGATCATCTCCCATTTCCACATTGGTATTTCCATAAGTTGGGTTAACCTACCGGGCCGTTGATGCTCAACTTTTACTTGCTGAAAAATTGGATATTTAGATACAAAGTCAGCCACACCCCTCTACATACCGTTCCACCAATAAATTTCATTGAGATCGTGATACATTTTCGCAGAACCTCGGTGCACCGAATACCTGGAATGATGAGCCTCCGCCATTACTCTCTCCCGAAGGTTATCCACATCTGGAACACATAGCCTTCCTTGACATCTAACACACCATCATTACCGTTGAGTGAAAATGCCGAAGTTTTGTTGTTCAAAACTACCTCCTTCATCTGTGCCAATGCTGGATCGATGAACTATTTTTCCTTGTCTTCCGCTACAAGCGATGATTCTGCTCTATTATGCACCATAATTTCCTCCTAATTTGGGTTCGAAATGCAAACCCCAAGACTGGCCAAATGATAGACCACCCAAGCTAGGAGCCTCTGATCCGCCCCCAAGTGAGCCAAACTACCCATGGATTTTCGACTGAGGGCATCGGCCACCACATTCGCCTTTCCTGGATGGTACAAAATGTTCATATCATAATCCTTGAGCAATTCTAACCACCGTCACTATCTCAAATTCAACTCCTTCTGCTTGAACAAATACTGGAGAATCTTGTGGTCTGAGAACACATCTACATGGACCCCTTAAAGATAATGCCGCCATATTTTCAAAGCAAACACAACTGCCGCAAGCTCCAAATCATGCGTCAGATAATTCCTCTGGTGATTCTTGAGTTGCCTTGAAGAATACGCTATAACCTTCCCATGTGGCATCAATACATACCCCAAACCAACCATGGAAGCATCACAATAGACCAAAAATCCTTTCATGCCTTCCGACAAGGCCAATATCGGCGCCGAGGTCAACCTTGACTTCAATTCCTGAAAACTTTTCTCACAAGCGTCGGACCATTGGAACTTAACTACTTTCTGCGTCAATTTAGTCAATGGGGAGGCGAGGGTAGAGAATCGCAAGAAGCTATGAACCTCCATCAGGGTCGTGGGTCTAGGCCAATCGTTCGCCGCTGCAATCTTCTGGGGATCCACCTGAATCCCCTCACTGGAAACAACATAACCCAGAAAAGTGATGGACTCCAACCAAAATTCATATTTTGAGAATTTAGCGTACAACTGGTGCTGATGAAGAGTCTGCAAAACTGCTCTGAGGTGATCGAAATGATTCTCCCTGCTCCGCAAATAAAAGAGGATGTCGTTAATGAAAACCCTCAGGAAGGAGTCTAGAAATGGCTTGAAAACCCAATTCATAAGGTCTATGAAGCTACCGGGGCGTTGGTTAGCCAAAAAGACATGACCAAGAATTCGAAGTGACCATAACGAGTTCTGAATGCAGTTTTAGGAATATCTTGCTCTCTGATCTTCAACTGGTGATACCCGGATCGCAAATCAATTTTGGAGAAGAACTTTGCACCTTGAAATTGGTCGAACAAATTATCTATCTGAGGCAAAGGATATGTATTCTTGATGGTGACATTGTTAAGCTGCCGAAAATCAATGCACATCTGAAGCGACCCATCCTTTTTTCTGACCGGAGCACCCCACGGCGACACACTTGGTCGTATGAACCTATTCTCTAATAAATCCTTCAGCTGCTCCATTAACTCTCTTAACTCTACTGGCGCCATTCTGTATGGTGGAATAGATATTGGCTGGGTATCTGGCAACACATCAATCCCAAAATCAATCTCCCTATCTGGTGGAATTCCTTGAAGCTCATCTGGAAACACTTCAACAA
This sequence comes from Nicotiana glauca, assembly GCA_026770625.1. Classification (NCBI taxonomy): domain Eukaryota; kingdom Viridiplantae; phylum Streptophyta; class Magnoliopsida; order Solanales; family Solanaceae; genus Nicotiana; species Nicotiana glauca. The sequence goes on from MU738124.1 coordinate 264,961, forward strand.
ACTCGTTCACAATTGGCACGGACTCGAGGACAGACACTTTTGATGTGGTGTCCGCCACCCGAACCAAATGATAGATACACCCTTTCTTAATCATCTTCGAAGCCTTAAGGTAAGAAATAAACCTACCCTTTGGCACCACACCATTTTATTTCCACTCAATAGTCGGCTCGTTAGGGAACTCAAGCCTCATGACTCTCGTCCGGCATTCAAGTTTAGCAAAGCATGAATAAATCTGGTCCATTCCCATAACCACATAAAAATCCACCATTCCGAGCTCAATAAGATCGGTCGTGGTAACACGACCACATACCGTGACAACACAATTCCTAAAAACTCGCGACGCTAAAATAGAATCGCCAACCCGAGTCGATATAGAGAACAGCTCATGAAGCTGTTCGGGTTCTATCCCAAAACTTGAAGCAATGAATGGGGTGACATAAGACAAAGAGGACCACGGATCAATAAGAGCATAGCAATCAATGGCCTGAACAGACAAGATACCTGTAACGACATCTGGATAAGCTTCAGCACTCTGACGACCACTCAAAGCATAGAACCGGCTAGGTCCACCTCTACCACGAGCTCCACCCCGAACTGTACCATGCCCTTCTAGAGCTGGAGGTCGCACAGATGATGTAGCAACTGAAGACTCGGATGATTAGGCAGATCCCCTACCCATACACCGACCAGGTGCGTGGTAGTCCCACTGGATGTGACCTCTCAACCCGCACCTATAACATACCGGGATATCAGGATTAGGAGTATCGGCGGTAGGGATGGTGGCACCCTTTAACGCAGCTGGAACAGAAATGCTTGGATCTGGAATAGATGGGCTGGGCAGATTCAAGGCCAGGGAGTCACTCTCACCCACGGCATCAGGTACATGATTCATGGCCACACTTGGGGTAGCGTCGATCCCAAGGTCGAGTCTAGCTTTCTTCTTAGGTGCCATTTCTGAAAAATCCAGAACAGAGTATGAGTTAGACATAGATACTTTCGCTTTCCACTTCACCGCACGATATGGAATAACGAAGAAGAGGATAGTTTCCTAAATTCCCGTGTAGACCCCTACTTATAGATGTGGTCGACAACACACCGATAAAAAGGGCTCTACAAGGCACGGCTCCGAGACATCCTAGGACTCTTTTAAAACATGAGGCTCTAATACCAATTTTTTCACGCCCCAAATCCGAAGGACGTGACGGACGCTCGACCGGGTAGCCCCAGTCAAGCGGATCTGGGTGCCTCTTCTACCCCACATGTTGCCCCGCATTTTTCATTACATATTAGCCAAGAGAAATAACCATTTACAATCAAAACACCTTTTTATTACAAAACATACATACGGTACATGATTCTTAGCATGGTTTACAATTTATATAGCCCAACGTGCAAGATACATATTACATAAGTTCATGACCCACATTTTCTGTCTACGAAGCCTCTAAACATGAAAAAAAGGGATGATATCGTATATGCCGGTAACAAAGCCCCGGCTACACCTTATACAAATATCAAAATAAGATCCCAAAACAGAAGCGGCATGACCCATGCAGGGCCCCGAAAGGAAAGGGGCTCACCAATTCAGCTGCCGGGAAGTGATGAAGAGCTACATTCGTTAGACTGCAGTACCTGCTATGGATCTACCTACAATCATAACACGAATGTATCACCCCCGGCAAAAGGGACGTCAGTGCATTTGAATTGTACTGGTATGTATGAACAAACTTGCTCCAAGTAAACTCAAGCCATATACAAGTAGTTAACAGTAATAGAAACAACAATCAAATGCACAAGAAAAGGAATAATCAAGCCAAACAAGTTTTCAATCTCTCCTGTTTCCCCCTTCCACAATTCCACGTCAATGATTTCACAATTTGCCCAAATGTTTATTTCAATAGTGATTTCAATCACTTTCCACCCTTATTACCTCGGCCACCTTTATCACCACAACCCGTACCTTATAACTTCATGTTGTGGCGCGCAACCCGATCCCACCGTATAGTCATAATTCACCAACAACATAACAACAATCAACAATTCACAAAGATCAACAACTACACTTCTTAAGAAACAACAACAACAATTTACACATATTTCCACAACCATCAATAGTATTTTCCGTCATATCCAACAACTCAGATGCATTTTACATCACAACGACAATTGCCCACAATAAGCCATAGTTGGGGTTATCACAGTTATTCCGGCTGCATCGTTTACAATTTTCTTTCGTCATTTGTTCCTCAATTCTTACCACAAGCACAATCACAAATAATTTCATGAATAAGCCAGGCAGACATCACATACCAAACATTCGTAAACCAAATAAGGCGATTCTACAGAGATCAAGGTTATCCATACATACCTGGAGCCGAATTCCTTTTTAATATATACTTCCAACTTTACCAAAAAGCCTGGCGACGCTAATCTAGTGCACAAATTAATACATATTTGTTAGAATCAAAGTTCACAATCACTACCCAAACATATTTAGGTTATCAACCCTCATTTACATAATTCTTTACTCGCACCTAATTACTCTTACTAGATTTCAGGTTTTAATAGACATGCATGAGTGTTTCGACCCCTATTACCAAGAATTAATGCATAAGAATCTTCCTTTTTATTAAAATCTAAAAATCAATGAAAAATAGTTGGGGACCTTAGTTGCAAGAATGGAGATGAAGATAATACTCAAGAATTTCCGGGCCGGGGTGACTTTGGAAAATCAAATTGATGAAGATTGCTTTCTCTCTCAAGAACCCTCTCTTCCCTCTCTCTTATTTTGGCCAGTAATGTAATTAAAATGAGGGGTTGGGGTATTTTATTTAAAAGTGGGGTTGAGTTTAAAATTTAGAAGCCCGAGCAGGATCTGTGGTCGCACTTTGCAATTGCAGAATCGAAATGCGGTCCGCAGCTTAGACCGCATAAGTGTCCCAAAACTCTGAGCATTTCTGCTTGGGAATGCGACGGGAATGCGGTCCACATTATTATTCTGCGGTCGAATAATACACATCATAACTGACCTTCACAAATCCTTGAGGAATTTATGTGACGGTTATGCGGTCCACATATGGATGCGATCGCATAATGGACCGCATTTCAACATCAATTTCGACTCACTCTCTGATTAACTCTGCAGCATAAATACGGTCTGCAAACCTAATCTGCGACCACATGCTGGACCGCATAATGACAATTTTCTAGAAAATTTTTATTCTTGATTTTTAAGTGCAAAATCAGTAAAAAAACGGTCTGAACCACGGGAAGCTACTAGGTTTTGAGCACAAAATTTTATAGGACCTTACATCCTCCCCCACAATGAAATTATGCATGAATCGGGTTGCACACTGTAATAGTGAGATATTGAGTACGGTTCCCTACACCTATTTCTGTGTATTTTGTTTGTCATTCTCTAAGAAACGTTCATAGCATCTTTTGGGCTGTTTATTTCATTACGTGGGCTGGTAGTTCTTTTCTAGAATTCGTTCCTCCTTACGTTGTGTATTCAAGTTGTAGCTTATTGGCGCATAAATGGCGTCATCTGAGATCTTGGTCAGTGCTTGAGGTGGCTTATTGCCTGAGCAGCTTGTACTAGGTGAGATAAGATTATTGGACCTAAAATCGGTATGATCAGATTTATGTAAGGTATATTAAAGGGAAAATGTCACTATTAGTTCAGAATAAAGTAATGATTCTTATCGAGCAAAGGAACTCCATAAGCTATTGATTTAACGGGTGGTTATGAGTTCCTACGCATCTCATTCATCGTTGCAGTATTGTGAGGGCTGAGACCAGGCTTGGATGAGTTAGGAGGCTATGGGCGTCGGTTCAGTGAATTTTCAGTTGTGGTGCTTAGAGGAGATTGAGTTATGGGGTGCATTGTATGATGTCAGCGTGGGTGCATGATCATGTATGGGTTCAGCGTGTCGAGATTAATATGATGTTCGTATGTTAGAATCATTTCTTGTAGAGAAATTCGAAGGTTAGAATTTTGTCCTAAGGCTTATTGACTAAATAAAAGGGAGGATCTTCAGTCTGGCTCAAGCAAATGTAATCACATGGGTTGTGGTAGCACAGGCAGGTGCACAAGGGATGAGCAGTGATTTTGAGGCAACTCTGCAGTAGTTTTTTACACGTTTGAGGACGAACATATATTTAAGTAGGGGAGACTGTATTGTAATAATCCTACCGGTCGTTTTGAGCTCTAGAGCATTCTTCAGCGATTTGAGGCCTTGAGTAGCTTCATTTCATGTATTATGACTTGTACACATGATTTAAATTGAATTTTTGGAAGTTCAAAGTTGTTTCAGAAGGAAAATTCTCACTTCGGAAGCTTTACATTGGAAGAGTTGATTAAGGGTTGACCTTTGGATAAACGACCTCAGAATTGAGATTTGAAGGTTCCAATGTATGATGATTTTAGACTTGGGCGTATGTTCGGTTGAGTAACGGGTGGTCCGGGAGCATTTCGGCGGCTATTGTAGAAGGTTTGCATTTTTAAAGTTTAAGAATTTCTTAAGTTTGAGTTGAAGTTAATTTTGGTACTATCGATGTCCGTTCAATGTTCCGAGCTTTAAAATAGGTTCGTAATGTGATTTATAACTTGCACGTAAAATTTGGCGTCATTCCTAGATGTCTAAGTTTAATTCGGATGCGTTCAATGAAGTTTAAAAGTTTGAAAGTTTAAAGAAGGGTTTAGGCCGTCGATTAAGGGAATTTTTTGTGTTGGATGTGATTTTAGGTCTCGAGTAGGTTCACTATGTGTTTTGGAACTTGTTGGTATGTTTGGATGAGGTCCTGGGGCCTCGGGTGTGAATCAAATCGAGTTTTGGACTTAAGAAATTGCTAAATCTTAAGGCTTCTAGTATGATCGCAGCTGCGAGGTTATGGTTGAAGGTCCAAGACCGTAAGAGCAACCCAAGGGTTGCAGAAGCAGTTGGAATTAAGGCTGGTTAGATTCGCAGGTGTAAGGAATTTACTACACCCGTGAGCTCGTAGATACGGACAATGGATCGCAGAAGAAAAGAGGCGAGGAGGCGTGGTTTTCCACATAAGCGAAGAGGCGAGGAGGCCTGGTTTTCCACAGATGTGAAGGTACAAACATAGGTGCATAATCACAGGTGTGAAGGGTTTTCCGCAGAAGCAGAAAGGGGCCTTGGGCTAAAGAAGCACAGAAATGGAGGAATTTCGCAAAAGCGGACTCTTGTCCGTAAAAGCGAAGTGCTGGCAGGGGTGTTCGCAGATGCGATGTTTGGACCGCACCTGCGGGACAGAAAATGAAGTCAAGTTACCGCATGTGCAATGATCGCTAGGCATAAGGGTTTGTTAAGTACGTGCGTTTGGATTATTTTCATTTCATTCCTTCTATGGGAGACGGCCTCGGAGCGATTTTGGAGCGCCATCGTCAATCATGAGATAAGTAATTTCTAAAAGTTCTGAGTTAAATATACAAACTTAGGCATGTAAATGCATGAAAAAGTATGGAAATTGTGGGATTTTAAGAGAAAATCTAGAAATTTGTATTTTTGAATTTTGACAACGATTTTGGAAAATGTATTAGGAATAAATGATATATTTGAGTTGGTAATATTATGGGTAAAGTTTGTATTCGAAATTTTTTAGAATCCGAACACGTGGCCTGAGGATTGACTTTGTTTACTTTTTCGAACGGAGTTAAGGATTTTTATAAATTGATTAATTATGAGTATTAGAGTACATTTTTATTGGTTTGCATGTTATTTGACAAGTTTTGGACCGACGGGAATTGGTTTGAGGTGCTAGAGAGGTGTTGGAGCGGTTTATGGAACATTGGAGAGAGGTAAGTCTCCTGTCTAACCCTATGAGAGAGAATTTACCTCGTAGGTGTTATATTATTAAGTGATACATGTTGTGTGAGATGCACACGTATGATGTGATGAATGTCTGTGCGTATGCTAGGATTCCCGATTTGTCCAAGTAGACTTAGGTTTACGCCATGCTTTAATTATAGTATTTGAGTTATTCTTGCTTGTTGAACTCCTTTATTATGTGTTACAACGTGAGACTAGGCTTGCGTAGAGTGATAGAATCTCTATTATAGAGATTTGACGAGCTACTTGATTTATCCGCGGAATAATTGTGCTCCCTTTACGGATTTCTCCCTAGTTGTGCACTTTCATCGAAAGGCTTCATAAGGAAAATTATAACTCACACGTCTATTTGTGAATGGGGTCAAGGACCAATTAACGTTTCTTATTCTAATGGGGTCGGGTTGTTCACCTCAACAGGATATCTGTAACACACTCTTCTAGGAGTGGGCCATTCACATCTACAATATCATATTCTTATGAGATCAGGCCGTTCGCCTCGACAGTATCATATTCTTATGGGATCAGGCCGTTTGCCTTTGAAATGTCATATTCTTATGGGATCGGGTCGTTTGCCTTGGCAATTTCATATTCTTATGGGATCGGGTCGTTCACCTCAGTAACATCATATTCTTCTAGGATCGGGCCGTTTACCTCGGCATTTATATAAACACTCTTATGGTATCGAGTCTTTTGCCTTGTCAATGTCATACGTAATATTTGACAAGAAGCCATTGTATCCATGAGATTTCCTGACTAGAGTTGTGACGATCTATTTGGTGGGGAACATTTTCATATATACTACGATAGAGGAGGTGACCGATAATTAAGAGCTTGAGTTTACTGTTCAGAGGAGGATTCTATCCACGTAAGTATATTTGTTTATACTGTTTATTTACCTTGCCTCATATTTGTTTACTTCTTACTGTATTTGATTTATTGGACCATGATGATAGGCTATAATTACATATATTAGTCAATTATTACATTCTAATTTACTGCACTTTAGTTGAGTTTGCGCTTTAATCACTAGTGTTTTGCACTAACGGTGTGTTTTATGCCTTGTAGGAGTGATTCCGTGCTATCTAGATGTTATGGAATGAATTCAAGTGATTTGGAGCTTTGAAGTCTGAGTCAAAGCCCAAGGAATTATGCCGTGATTGTATTCGGGGATCAACGGATGATAAAACAACAAAACGAAGACTCAAGGAGGCATATTGCGCACTGTCTAGTAAAATAGACATAACTTTTTGCTCAAAACTCCATTTGGGCTCCACAATATATGGTTGGAACTAACTCAAAGGGCTACACTTTTATATTTTACGTATTTCTGAATTCCAAACGGATCAGGGCGAAAAACCGCGGTTATGGTAGGACCGCGGTAGAACATTACCAAAGATTCGGAGGACCATTCTGGCCGTGGTCCTGGCGTAACCGTGGTGGGACCGCGGTAGAAAGTGGAAATTTCAGGGACCAAAGTGCAAAACATGGGATTTTAAGCCCTAAATTCTATATTAAAAAAAGGAGGCCGGCCAAGAAGACAGAGGGCACATATTTTGGACATAAATTAGACTTAAGGAGGAGAGACACCACTTTAGGGTTAGACAACACCCTTGGAGGCAAGAACATGCGAGGAGCAAGGCGGAGAATTCTTCTACGAGTTTTTCCTTCCTCTTCCTATTTTTCATTGTTGGTTATGACTTTTAGTATTGTAGTTTTACATACTATTATGAATAGCTAATTTGTTATCTAGGGTTTTGATAGAACCTTTTGTAGGATAAATTCTTGTTATATTTTTATATAATCGAGCCATAGCTTTTCTCTATTTGTTTAACTACGTTTATATTGTGGTTGGTTGAAGAGCTTTCAATTAGCTCTACCTATTTAGTATGCATAACTCGAGAGAGAGTGCATATATAGGTAATTGTTAAACAACACCACTCCAAAAGTATAAGAGGGATCAATAACCGAGGGTTTAAGGGCGGGATTATAGATAACAAAGGCTTGGGTGCGATCTGAAGTGAGCTATATTAAAAGCCAGCTAGCGTAGCTCGGGAGAGTGCGTCTAGTAAATGGTCGTAATTACTTGGGAGAGATTTACGGTAATAAGAGTGCTCATGATCGGTAGAGAATACTGAGGGGAAATTGTAGAAGACATAGCGGGAAGGATTCCGACAAAATGGGAAATCATAACTCTAGACCTCCTTAATCTTTTCTGTAACCCTTAGTATCGTTAATTGTTAGTTTACTATTTTAATTCGTTAGTTAATCAGTTAAACACAAGAATCTAAATATCTATAAGTTAAGAATTGTTCAAGCTTGTCTTCTTGGTGATAGTGAACAACTGTAGCTAAACCTTAGTTCTCTGTGGGATTCGACTCCGAACATGTAAACCAGATTATATTTGCAATGACCGCATTGTCCTTTTTATAAAGCGTAGTTGGGCGTGATCAAATTTTGGCGCCGTTGTCGGGGAACTAACGGTGTAGTTGTAGGTGTACATATTGCTATGTTTCATGTTTGAACTTTTATATTATTATTTGATTTTTTTATTTTAGTTTTTTAGTTTTATTTGTTTATTTGAGAAACATGGTATCATGGAATTATGAGAATTTAGATGTTGGTAATTCTACTTTTAATCCTCCTAATACATATTGTGAAGAAAATCATTTAGGGCAAAATTATCAAAATATTCTCGAGAGCGAGTTTTGTGCACCAACTCAATCTTATGTGTGGAATGTGTGTGATAAATGTGGTGGTCAAGATGGTCACTTTCACGGTTGTGCTTTTATTTCTTACCTTCCCCCGACTCCTTACTTTGATGGTTCTTCTTTTTCTGGTGAAGTTAATAGGAGCATAGAACCCACATATGAGGACCTGAAAGAGATCGAGGATATGCTAAAGTTCCTTACGAAACAATATGATGAAATACAACTACGGGTACAAAGGCAAGGGGCAACTATTCACAACTTGGAGGCTCAAAGGAATAAATTAATTGAACCTGATAAAGTTCAACAAGTTGACATTGTGGATAGTAGCCAATATGAGCAAGAAAGGGCTGTAGAAATTGCCATATTACTGGAGGATTTAAAAAAAATACGAGGATGAGCTAGAGGACGAGGCTAGAGTAGAACACCAACAATCAATCGCACTATATTTTGAGGATGTCGATGTTGTAGAAGAGATACTAGAGTCAACCAAGGATATTGAGGATACATATTTAGTTGACTTTATTGTCATTAGTTTTGAGAATGTAGACAGTCCCAACGTTCATGTAGTTGAGCGCATTGGTCCTCACTCCAAGCATTTTTCCACATTGTGTTCAGATGATGATATGGAAATAGAGTCGGCTGAGCCATTTGAGGAGTCGAGGTATGAGGAACAAAGTGCTTACATTCTGGAATTCTTCTTGCCAGAAAGTCGGGATTACACATCTCATCCAAAGGCCAAGAAGTGCAGAATACTATATTTTTTATTGGGCCAGTCAGATTCGTTCCACCACCTCAGGAGCATTATCATAGAGCAGAATCAAAACTTGAGGTCCGATTCATAAGTTCAAAGTGGAGGCAGAAAGTAATTCACGTCGTGTCGTGACATTAAATCAAGCGCTTGTTGGGAGGAAACCCAACTTTATTGCTTTCTTTTATTTATTTATTTTATTTTTTTAATTGTATTATTTTTGTAGTGTCAATTTTTTATTTTCTAGGAGCATGGAAAGCAAAGGTATTGGAAGGATGCAACAAAAAATCAAATAGTTGGAACTAAGTATGAGATACCCGCACGAAGAACTAAACTTGGGAGAAGTCTTAGTGCCCCATGAGCTGCTAGTGCTTCGGCCTTTGGCCTACCAGGGAGTTTCTTTTATCCTCTTATTAGTATGGTGTGCATCGGGGATAATGCACAATTTTAAGTGTGGGGTGAGGAGATTGTCTGGGTTACTTTCTATGCTATTTTAGTTGTGTTAGTTTAATTGAATAATTATTTTTTATTTTTTTAGAAAAAAAAAATTGGACTTTTCCCAACGATGGATCTAGTAGACAATTTTCTTGAGCTATTTAAGTCTAAAGAAAAAAAAAACAAAAAGATTTTATTTTGTTAGAGAGTGTAGAAATTACCCCTTGGTTTTTCTTTTAACCATGGTTCTTTTCCAAGGGTTTTGTTTGAACCGGGTGTAGTTAATTTTTTTTTCGGAATAAGAGCCATTGTGTTGTGTTTTGAATTGAAGCAATATCTCATGACTTTGTTATGCCTTGAGAATTCTTAGTACTTTGGTTGTGACGCTTAGGCTCAATTTTTGACTCTTGTAGAAGTACCTTAAATTGTATAATCTTAACTTTGCTTAACTATTTTGACTAGAGTGTCTATGAAACCAATCCTGAGTGAGTTATGTGCCATGTGTGTGTAAGATTTGTTATATTCTGTGCATTGCATTTGATGCCTAGAACTTGCGCTGTGTGTTTGCAAATCAAAATAGTAGTGTTGTTCAGTCTTGGAAGTGATAAAGGCATTTCTTGTTGAGCCATATATACATATTTTACCCACCTAATTGTTATGTATCATAGTTAACCCCTTTGAGCCTATAATCCTTTTTATTTGGCAACCACATTACAAGCCTTACCCATTTGTTTGAATTAACCATCTATTTGAACCTTTTCACCTCTCATGAGCACTTGAATTGTTATGAACTTTGTAAAAGTTAAAGTGTGGGGTGGTTGATTTGGCTTTTGAGTGGAACTAATTGAATAAGGAGAAAGGTGCACTGTTTTGAAAAAGGAAGAGCCACTTGAATTGAAAACAAAATAGTTGGATTGTTGTGAAAAAAAATCCTTGATAAGTGGTGGCTCTTGACGTAAGTGTGCTTAAAGAATTATGAGGTAATATAAATTGATGTGAAGGTGGAGTTTGGTTTGACATAAGTATGGGGGTCGGATGTTAAAGTATATGTATTAAAGTGCTTAGGGAGGTGTAGTCACTCTTATATCTAAATGTATCCTACTAGTCCCGTAGCTACATTACAATCAAATAAAGTCCTAATTGATCCTAGATTGAATGAGCTCGATTAGTGGAGTAGTACACTACGGGCAAGCTTATGGTGCATCTTTTGTGGCATATAAATGTTATTTCAGAGAGTGAGTGAATTCTTTCTATCTTGAGTTCTTAAGTCTTCATAAATTTTATTGTGTGGAACTACTCTCTTTTGTTGTGAGAGGGAACTTGATTCAGGAAGGAAAGGTAATGTCAGTGACCTCTATGTTAGAGTAAGTAGGTGAGTTGTGAATAATGCATGGTACTTGTGAGTCAAATCTTGAGGTGAAGATGTGACGTTTTTGTCCTGAGTCTATTTTAAATACTCTTGGTGTGATGAGTTAGGAGAACTGTTTAAAAAGGTCGTGTCTATAAAAAGTGTAGTTTGATTGCTCGAGGACGAGCAATGGTGTAAGTGTGGGGTGTTGATGATAGGCTATAATTATGTATATTAGTCGATTATTACACTCTAATTTACTACACTTTATTTGAGTTTGCGCTTTAATCGCTAGTGTTTTGCACTAACGGTGTGTTTTATGTCTTGTAGGAGTGATTCCGAACTATATAGATGTTATTGAATGAATTCAAGTAATTTGGAGCTTTGAAGTCTGAGTAAAAGCCCAAGGAATTAAGACGGGATCGTATTCGGGGATCAACAGATGATAGAACAACAAAACAAAGACTCGAGGAGGCATATTACGCACGATCTAGTAAAATAGTCATAACTTTTAGCTCAGAATTCCATTTGGTCTCCATAATATATGGTTAGAAATCTAAATCAAAGAGCTACAACTTTTATGTTTTACGTGTTTCAAAATTCAAAACTGAATAGGGTGAAAAATCGTGGTTATGGTAGGACCGTGGTAGGACCGCGACAGAACATTACCAAATATTCAGAGGACCATTCTAGTCGCGGTCCTGGCATAACCACGGTGGGACCGAGGCATAATGCCGAAATTTTTTGAGGGACCAAAGTGCAAAACACGGGATTTTAAGCCCTAATCCCTATATTAAATAAAAAGAGGGCGGCCAAGAAGAAAGAGGGGACATATTTTGGACATAAATTAGACCTAAGGAGGAGAGACACTACTTCAGGGTTAGACAACACCCTTGGAGGCAAGAACACGCGAGAAGCAAGGCGGGGAATTCTTCTACGTGTTTTTCCTTCCTCTTCCTATTATTCATTGTTGGTTATGACTTTTAGTATTGTAGTTTTACATACCATTATGAATAGCTAATTTTTTATCTAGAGTTTTGATAGAACCTTTTGTAGGATAAGTTCTTGTTATGTTTTTATATAATTGAGACATAGCTTTTCTCTATTTGTTTAACTACGTTTATATTGTGGTTGGTTGAAGAGCTCTCAATTAGCTGCATCTATTTATTATGCATAACTCAGGAGAGAGTGCATATTTAGGTAATTGTTAAATAACACCACTCTCGAAGTATATGAGGGATCAATAACCGAGGGTTTAAAGGCGGGATTAGAGATAACGAAGCCTTAGGTGCTATCTGAAGTGAGCTGTATTCAAAGCGAGTTAGCGTACTCGGGAGAGTGCGTCTAGTAAATTGTCGTAATTACTCGGGAGAGATTTACGGTAATAAGAGTGCTCATGATCGGTAGAGAATACTGAGGCAAAATTATAGAAGACATAGCTGGAGGATTCCGACAATATAGGCAATCATAACTCTAGACCTCCTTAATCTTTTATCTAATGCTTAGTATCGTTAGTTGTTAATTTACTATTTTAATTAATTAATTAATTAGTTAAATACAAGAATCTAAATATCTATAAGTTAGGAATTGTTCAAGCTTGTCTTCTTAGTGATAGTGAACAGTTGTACCTAAACCTTAGTTCTCTGTGGGATTCAACTCCGGGTTTGTAAACCGGATTATATTTGCAATGACCGCATTATCCTTTTTATAAGGCATAGTTGGGTGTGATCAGACCACTAGTAAGTGTCGATGTCGCCGATCATCAATAGTTCTCTGGAATTAGGCTAGATACTTATTGGGTACGTGTTGATTTATGTACTAATGCTACACTTGTTGCACTTATTGTACAGGTATTGTCACAACCCAAACTCAGACCCGGTCGTGATGACACCTCTCGTGGGGACAAGGCCAGCCAACTAAACCCAATTTATCCTTTTAAAATAGTAAAACAATTCATAAGCAGTTTAAATATGATTTAATGATAATAATTAGCGAAAGTCAACCCGACACAGCCCAAACCACGGTGTCACAAGTCACGAGCATCTATTAGAGTGTAAATGCAACTACAAGGTCTAAAAATACACGAAATCAAAATAATGAACAAAAGGGAGAGAAGAGGTTTTGCGAACGCTGGCAGTCACCCCGCGAAACTCCTAAAAGTCTGCCTCGGATCAACCATAACCCGCCCCGGGTGGATAAATACCTGCATCTGCACACAAGGTACAGGGAGTAAAGTGAGTACTCAAACTCAGTGAGTAATAAAGGTAAATAACAACTGAGCAGTAAGAAATCATGTAAGACATACCATCATGTTGTATAGATCAGTGTAAAGTCCTTTGAGAAAATAGTGAAACTGTGAAATCTTTAGAAAAGCATCTTAGCTCATTTTAAACCTTCTTTAAAACAACTTTTCAAACTGTTACTCAAATGAGTACTATACAATAGTGCATATGAGCACAGAAATCCGCCCCTCGGGCACAACACTCAATTGTCAGATAATGACAGGCAATCAGGTAGATATCACATGAAATAACACAGATAACAGATAATGGCAGACAAATAAAATAGAGTAAACACATAAAACACTAACGGTACCATTACAGCGTGCAGCCCAATCCATATATCATTGCGGCTTGCAGCCCGATCCATTTATTCTCGACGGCGCTCACTGGGGGTGTGCAGACTCCCGGAGGGGCGCCTCATGGCCCAAGCACAATATCAAGCCATCTCATGGAATCAAATCTAAGCCCTCGGATTCATACAAATATCAGTATAACACTGCTGCACCGTACAGCCTGATCCATATATATATGTATTGTTGCGGCGTGCAGCCCGATCCAAAAGTATCCTCGCTATACAGGCCCTCGGCCTTACTCAGTCAACAAAAAATCACATAAGCCACTCGGGCAACAATAAACATGATGCTCCGCCAAAATATTATTGGAAATACCATTTCAAGTGTTAAAGCAATGTAAACTTGGCTGAGTTTTGAAAAGAGTGGAAAATACATGACTGCGTTGAAGTATAAAATCAAAACAATGAGGAAATGTCAACAACCATCCCCAAAGGGGTTCAAATAGCTCGCACGAAGCCCAAATATGGCAATCAGCCCAAGTCATGTTGATAACAAATAAGTTTCAGTCAATTACACGGTAAAATTATCAATCAGGACGGACCAAGTCACAATCCCCAATGGTGCTCTACCCAACGCTCGGTGTCCGGCGTGCAAGTCACCTAAATATAGCACTACGATGTGCAATCCGTCGTTTCAAACCCTCAGAACATCATTTACAATCATTACTCACCTCAAATCGAATAAACATCTAGCTCGCGACGCCTTTGCCTCTCAAATCGGCCTCCACGCGCGTTGAATCTATCCAACAATAGAGCGAATACGCCACAATATGCTAAGGGAACAAAGCCCCAGCAAAAACAATCAACAACGGTAAAAAATCCCAAAATTAGCAAACCCGCGCCCTAGGCCCAATTCTCGAAACTCAAAAATTTTCACATCATTAGATTTCTTATCTTCCCAAGAGTTCATACATATCAAAAGATCTCAAATCCGACCCCAAATGGCCTTTCAAATCCCAAATCAAAATTCAAATTTCTCAAGCCCTAGTTCTTCAATTTTAGGCTTAGTTTCCATAAATTTCTTGGTGGATTTCACAATATAATCGAGTTTTAAGACCAAGATTCTTACCTCAAGTCAATTTCTCTAGAATCCCTCTTTAATTTCCTTCAAAAATTTCCAAAAACGAGCAGCCATTGCGAGAATAGACCCAAAAATGTGGAAAAGATGACTTAAAAATATTCTGCCCAACACTCAAAATCCTTCTTCGCGATCGCGGCACAAGCCTCGCGATCGTGAAGCACATTTTGAATTTCCCAAAATTTAACCTTATGCGAACGCGACCCTATCTCTGCGAATGCGATGCACCAGACTTCACACTTACGCAAACGCGTTCCCTCACGTGCGAACGCGAAGAACCATAGCTCTTGGACCTCATTTATTCATACGCGAACGCGAAGAATCATAGCTCTTGGACCTCATTTATTCATACGCGAACGCGATAGCTTTCACGCGATCGCGAAGCAAGAACCCCTAACCTTCCGAGAACGTGATCCCATTAACGTGAACGCGAAGGTCTAATTCCTGGCCTTCCAAAATCCTTCTACGGGATCGCAACTGGTCCCACGCGATCGCAAAGGCCAATTTCTCTGCAACATCTGAACAACAATTTCTGCAACTCTCAAAGCCAAAAATGGTGCGATTGACCACCCGAAACTCACCCGAGGCCCCCGGGATCTCAACCAAAAGCATCAACACATCCTAAAACCTCATTCAAACTTGTTCCAATCATCAAAACACCTCAAACAACATCAAATCACTCAAAACACATCGGATTCAAGCCTAAGTTTCCAAAAACTTCCGAAATACACTTTCGATCAAAAACCCTGCCAAACGACGTCCAAATGACCTGAAATTTTACAAACACATCCCAAATGACATAACGAAGCTACAAAACCTCTCGGAATTCCATTCCGACCCTCGGATCAAAATCTCACCTATCAACCGGAAATCGCCAAAATACTAACTTCGCCAATTCAAGCAAAATTCCACCCCGGACCTCCAAAACCAATTCCGATCAAACTCCTTAGTCATAAATCACCCCACGAAGCTAAACAAATCATAAAAATTCCGATCCGAGCTCACATACAAATAAGTCAACTCTTGGTCAAACCTTTCAAATTTAAAGCTTTCAACTAAGAACTGTTCTTCCAAATTTATTCCGATTATCCTGAAATCCAAAATCGACGATTTACATAAGTCATAATACGTCACACGGGTTTAGTCATGCCCGAGACCTGGCGAGCAAAGTGCAAAAGCTCAAAATGACTGGTCAGGTCGTTACATCCTCCCCCACTTAAACATACATTCGTCCTCGAACGTGCCCAGAGTTGTTCCAAAGGCCAACCAATCGCTGAATAACTTTACCATGAACTTACCTGTGGATGATCACATGTCACCCTATCTCGTATAGGTCTGATAACATAATGTAACTTAAATTTCACAATCCATCCAAGTCCATAAACCATAGAACCACACTTTGACTTCTCAAACCATCAATACGATCCAAACCTCTCACCTATACTCTAAATAGTCCCGAACCAGCTGTAATAGCCCATGCCTGCGACCTCAGGTGCAATTATATGATATACCACATAACTCAAACACATGCACCGATAACTTCCATTCACAGCAGCTGCCCACAACAACCAAATACCGATAGAAGACCTCTTATTAGCTAAAGTCTCATTCCATCACTTTCATATACTACCAACGATAAATGAAACATGCAACAAACCATAACCATTTCTCATATCACCCATTTATGAGGCCATTTCTCCTCTGGCAATTACCATAGAAAATTTTGAACCGAACCTCGATATTTACCCATCAAACATGCTGAAATCGAATCTGTTTATATTCATTAATGATCCCAACGATCTCTTCTAACTGAACACACCTGGTGACATGACACATCAATACAGGCCTAAGACACAACTTGTGTAACTACGCTCACCAATAAGCAACAGTCCGAACATACTCAAATCATGAAAATGACTCATTGAAGAACTGTACCTTAAGCTCACCCGTACCACCACAACACAAGGCTGAGAACCCATCTCACATCATAGAAATAGAACACACGAATATAACCCGTAAGGTAATATCTCCACATAGCTTCGCTACAAATACGCGATCCTATCCAACAATGTTACACATGAAACACCTTAAGTCACTATGCTCGAAATTGACTACCACGCACAATTTGATCTCTGGAACTAAACCACATCATCATACCCACGGTGAGACAAAAAACATATACCACGCAACCCGATAGGTCATAAATGATACCCTATTCACCGAGCAACACCCAGTTACTCTTCCTGCTTGACTTCCACTATGAATTCCCAATAGAACCGCACCACACGTGCCCATAACCAACAAATCATAATGTCTCACAACACAGAAAAGCAACTCATAGATCTCCCCAAATCACTAACAAGCTCAATCACGATCGAATCAACCTACCCCTCAACAATACAATTCTGGGCCAACCAAGGCAACTCAAGATACAACACGCATCCACATTGGCCTGTTAATGAATTCATTACCAAGGAAGCCTGAAGTTGCTCCTTCCACTACTACAACTCCTACTAGAGCCATACGATATGGTGCCCTGCCCCAAATCAATACTAAAATCCACAACCTCGCCTGACGACATGCCTGGCCACAGGAAACGCATCTGAAAAGTCCCTCAATACCGGAACTGAATCAATGGTAGAAAGCTTTGCACTGATATCCATCACGAAGGCCCAATTAAGAAAATCAATCCTTCCTATCCGTCGACTGGGTCTTTGAAATATAAACTACTCTGCTAGAACTTAATCTGATGCACCTCGCCACTCAACCCGTGGCGTTTCTGGCATAGCCCATAGCGCAATAGTCTAAAATAACCAACACTGAGACAACCAGTATACACCCAATATCATATCCAAAATCTAACATACCAAGCAAAGAAAGATCCAGTCGGGCCTCCAAATCTTGGTAGTTGCCAGACAGCGCCAATACAAACGATCTACAACCACATCATAGCCTATATTTGAGAAATTACGTCTCCACATCTACATGGCACATGACTCTCCATGTCAGATCCCAATTTTGCCTTCCAAACACATGCACACTTTTAATACCCAATCGTTCCACGATAGATACTGTAAAATTTCCTTGTGCCACGAAGCAAACCCGAATACCACTAGTCGATCCAACAAGAAAATGCCGCAATACTACCGAAGCATCATCAGTTTAATCATATTACCCTTTTTCTAAGACATATACTCTTCTAAAATCACTTCCAATGAGCACTGCCATTTCCTTGATTATCTGAGGCTACCCATTGCCTAATTGTTTAACGAACTTCCTTTCAAAACTGAACTGTAACCTAGCACACGCCAGTTTCGGTCCTCCATTACATACCGCATATACCATACCATCCAAGGATAACATGAAAACTTTTATCTCCCTTCTGAGCCACAAACATCTATGCACTTAACTAGTCAAGAACTTCTATTGTTCCCATCTAGAAGAAAATCATTGCACATCCCATGCCTCTCATATTCGTAGAAAATGCACCTCTCCAAGCACGGTAGAAATCAATAAGAACTCTCCCAATTCTGTTTGCCCAAATTAAACTGCCAGGACTAAATCCTTCTAACTAGACCAAGCTAAGCAAACCATTAAAACCCAAGAGCATTGCTGTAAAATACCTGTAAGAACCCATTACCTCGAACACATATAAAGAATTAATCATATCCTTACCATACCAATTCGGTCTACTATTAAGCTACTCCATCTATCTAAATTTTCTTTCGATTCATCATCAACTTGATATTCCCTCTTGCTATAGAACCACAATGCCTTAACCCATGCTTACCACACGAGACCCCAGCATTAAAACCACACTGACTAAGAGCCATAAGCCGCTAAATACTCTCTCAAATATTCCCAGAAAAACCACATTCTAGAATAGTTTGCTCTGAAGAACTTCCTACAAATCTAAGTTCGTTACCTTTACTTTACTGATACTGATACATAGAATCCCATAATTCACATAGAAACACCGAAAGTCTTGACCTCTTCCAATGAAAACAACAGTTCCTTACCACATGTACAACTTTAGAGCACTCAATTGATGTATACAAACTCTTGAACACATTAGAACTATTCTCACAAGTGATTCACTCTTATTTAAGCTGCAATTTACCTGGTCAAATGAACAAAACCACCCATACCTCATTAGCATTCTGACACCGCAAGATGTAGCCTCATCTTAATACAACCAAGCAACCTACTGCTCTATGCATCCTTTACCAACGACATCTCAAGACCTCCCGTAAATTCTCATTCCCCATGAAGCACAATGTAACCTTTGTCGAAATCTTCCTTTTCCCGAGCCATTATCGATCTCAATTTTTGCAAGTCATAGCTAATTCGCTCGCACGCCTCAAAATAGAACAAACATAGCACCTAACCATGCAACCAACTTCTCACAGCAGACTCCCCCACTTTGCTCGAAGCCATAGATCCAGATACACTCAGTAACTCATAACACGTTTACTCTATTGATTCCACAATACCATAGTAAGACTAAACTCAAATCATTCGTAAGCTTGTGAAAACACAAATCGTCTAGTACTGTAAATCTTCTGCAAATCTCACATTCATCCCCGCAACAGTTAAACCCACTCTTATGAGTGACCCAAAATTCCAAATTTCAACATGTAATTTTCACTTACACATGAGATCTTCAAACATACACATAAGGATCACATCACCTGTTTTCCCTAAATCTAACATTTTTGCATACCTTTCACCATCATGCACATTATATAATCATTTAGTCTTCCTGGGTCTGAACTCATACCTCAACATGAAATGCACTTCACTCCCAACTCGGAGACACAAAAAGATTCTCCACGTGCCCATAACTCGAGGCCACACATAAAATCACAATGGAAATCAAACACTTAATGGTTCATCAATCATCCAGTAGACCTTCCTCGTCACTTCCAACTCATATAGATACATCTCACAGTACTAACATACTCATCACATGGTTATCCAGCCATCACTTCCACTAATAAGGACAATACCGAACATATAATTTCAACACACTTACTCACACAGTCAGCACCTCGGTGCTCAAGACATAGGCAAATATCTGACCTAAAGTCCTTCAGACTGGCCCAACATCAAACTTATACAGATCACGTCTCGCCCCTCGATCAGGGAATCACAAGCCATCAAGGCACATCTGATACTGAGCGCTCATGCGCGCATGCGAATGAGTGGAAGGAATTTCAACAGTTACCTTTCAAGCTAAAGTTTCCGCAGCCTCTCGAGGATAAATACAGACGTCTCTACGCAGATCCACGAGACTCTACTAAACCTGCTCATGACTTGTGAGATCTAGTAATCTAGGCTCTGATACCAACTTGTCAAGACCCAAACTCAGACCCACTCATGATGGCGCCTCTCATGGGGATAAGGCCAGCTAATTAAACCCAATTCATCCTTTTAAAACGGTTAAACAGTTCATAAGCAATTTAAATATGATTTAATGATTATAATTAGTGGAAGTACAACCCGAAACAGCCCAAACCGTGGTATCACAAGTTACGAGCATCTATTAGAGTGTAAATGAAACTACAAGGTCTAAAAATACACAAAATTGAAATAATGAAGAAAAGGGAGAGAAGCGGTGCTGCGAACACTGGCAGTCACCTCGCAAAACTCCTAAAAGTCTGCCTCCGATCAACTAAATCCCGCTATCGGGTGGATAAATACCTGCATCTGCACACGAGGTACAAAGATTAAAGTGAGTACTCCAACTCAGTAAGTAATAAAGGTAAATAACAACATAGCAGTAAGAAATCACGTAAGACACACCACCAGGATGTATAGATCAGTGTAAAGTCCTTTGAGAAAATAGTGAAACTGTGAAATCTTTAGAAAAACATCTTAGCTCAGTTTAAACCTCCTTTAAAAATGGCTTTTCCAACTGTTACGCAAATGAATACCATACAATAGTGCATATGAACACAGAAATCCGCCCCTCAGGCGCAACACTCAATTGTCAGATAATGACAGACAATCAGGCAGGTGTCACATGAAATAACATAGATAACAGATGATGGCAGACAAATTAAATAGAGTAAACACAAAAAATAGTATCGGTACCGCTACGACATGCAACCCGATCCATATATCGATGCGGCATGCAGCCTGATCCATTTATTATCAACGACGCTCACTGGGGGTGTGCAGACTCCCGGAGGAGCCCCTATCGGCCCAAGCGCAATATCAAGCCATCTCGTGGTATCAAATCTAGGCCCTCGGCCTCATACCAATATTAGTATAACACTGCTGTGGCATGCAGCCCGATCCATATATATGTATTGCTGCGGCGTGTAGCCCGATCCAAAAGTATCCTCGCAATACAGGCCCTCGGCCTTACGCAGTAAACAAAAAATCACATAAGTCACTCGGGCAACAATAAACATGATGCTCAGCCCAAAATATTATTGGAAATATCATTTCAAGTGTCAAAGAAAAGTAAACTTGTTTGAGTTTTGAAAATAGTGGAAAATACATGACTGAGTTCAAGTATAAAATCAAAACAGTGTGGAAATGTCAACAACCATCCCTGAAAGGGTTCAAATAGCTAGCACGAAGCACAAATATGGCAATCAGCCCAAGTCATGATGATAACAAATAAGTTTTAGTCAAGTACGCGGTAAAATTATCAATTGGAACGGACCAAGTCACAATTCCCAGCGGTGCTTTACCCCACGCTCGCTATCCGGCGTGCAAGTCACCTTAATATAGCACTACGATATGCAATCCGTGGTTTCAAACCGTCAGAACATCATTTACAATCATTACTCACCTCGAACCGGCTAAATCTCTAGCTTACGATGCCTTTGCCTTTCGAATCGCCCTCCACGTGCGTCGAATCTATCCAAAAACAGAGCGAATATGTCACAATATGCTAAGGGAACAAAGCCCAATGGAAAATAATCAATAACGGACACAAATCCTGAAATTAGCAAAACCCGAGCCCCGGACCCACTTCTCGAAACTCAAAAATTTTTACATCATTAGATTCTTTATCTTCCCACGATTTCATACATATCAAAAGTTCCAAAATCCGAGCCCAAATGGCCTTTCAAATCCCAAATCAAAAGTCAAATTTGGGATGAGGTTTTTATATATAAAAAAAAAATCTTAAGCCCTAGTTTCCATGAATTTCTAGGTGGATTTCACAATATAATCGAGTTTTAAGACTAAGATTCTTACTTCAATTAAATTTCTCTTGAATCCCTCTTTAATTTCCTTCAAAAATCTCCAAAAACGAGCAGCCATGGCGAAAATAGACCCATAAATGCGTACAAGACGACTTAAAAACATTCTGCCCAACACTCAAAATCCTTCTTCGCGATCACGACATAAGCCTCGCGATCGCAAAGGACATTTTTAATTTTCCAAAATTTAACCTTATGAGAACGCGGACCTATCTCTACGAACGCGATGAACCAGACTTTACACTTACGCAACCGCGTTCCCTCACGTACAAACGCGAAGAACCATAGCTCTTGGACCTCATTTCTTTATACGCGAACGCGACAGCTTTCACGCAATCGCGAAGCAAGAACCCCTAACCTTCCGCGAACTCGATCCCATTAATGCGAATGCAAAGGTCTAATTCCTGGCCTTCAAAAATTCTTCTACGCGATCGCGACTGGCCCCACGCGATCGCGAAGGCCAATTTCTCTGCAATATCTGAACAGCAATTTCTGCAACTCTCAAAGCCAAAAAAGGTCTGATTGACCACCCGAGGCCCCCAAGACCTCAACCAAAAGTATAAACACATCCTAAAACCTCATTCAAACTTGTTTCAATAATCATAACACCTCAAACAACATCAAATCACTCAAAACACATCGGATTCAAGCCTAAGTTTCCAAAACTTCCAAAATATACTTTTGATCAAAAACCCGGCCAAACGACGTCCGAATGACCTGAAACACATATATCCCAAATAACATAATGAAGCTACAGCAGCTCTCGGATATCCATTCCAACCTTAGGATCAAAATCTCACCTATCAACCGGAAATCGCCAAATTATAACTTCTCCAATTCAAGCTAAATTCCACACCGGACCTACGAAACCAATTGCGATCAAACTCCTTAGTCATAAATCACCCTACAAAGCTAACCAAATCATAAAATTCCGATCCGAGCTCACATACAAATAAGTCAACTCTTGGTCAAACCTTTCAAATTCAAAGCTTTTAATTGAGAACTGTTCTTCCAAATTTATTCTGATTATCCTGAAAACCAAAACCGACGATTTACATAAGTAATAATACGTCACACGAGGCTAGTCATGCCCGAGAACTGGCGAGCGAAGTGCATAAGCTCAAAACAACCGATCGGATCGTTACATATATATATATATATATAT
>MU738124.1:289350-315182 GCA_026770625.1 Nicotiana glauca
AAATATATATATATATATATATATATATATATATATATATATATATATATATATATGTCTGGTGAGCAGCATTCCATTTTACAATCCGCAGCGTACAGAGTCTCCATCAGTGTTCTTTACATTCTCCTATCTAACTTGTATTCTAGACATATGTTGTATTTTATTATATTTCCTAATAGACGCTCATGAACTTGTGACACTGCATTTCGGGGGTTCCTACTGCACGTTCGTTATTGTTGTTCATGTTATTATTATCATTTTACCTCGTAATTTATATTTTATACGGAATTTGGTAAAGAAAATTATAGGTTTCTTCGAGAATCAAATTTTACTTTATGTATTTTATGAGATTTATGGTTTTAAAATAATAAATTGAGTAACTAAGTTGATTAATCACTGTTGTCTTGCCTAGCAGTGGAGTTAGGCACCAACATAACCTATAGTAAATTTTGGATCGCGACAATAAACAAGACAAAGCTATAAACAAAAAAACACAAGCAATACGATTAGATGGCTCCAATATTAGACTTGCAAGCATTACTTGCACTTCATTCACTAGTTAACAACAATCCTTATTTATGCAGTAAGCAGTTTGCCAAGAAAGTTAGCTAAATAGCTGATGCATAGTAATATATACTACTCCCTCCGTTTTAATTTATGTGAACCTGTTTGGCTGGGCACGGATTTTAAGAAAAAAATGAAGACTTTTGGAGTTTGTAGTCCTAAACAATTCCAAATGGGCCCAAAAGTATTTGTGTGGTTATAAAAGCTTCTTATTAAGGTTAGAGTTGTAACTTTAAGCTAAATTGTTACCAAATTTAGAAAGGGTTCATTCTTTTTGGAACGGACCAAAAAGAAAATAGGTTCACATAAACTGGAACAGATGGAGTACTAATTAAGCACTAGCATCTAAGGTGAATATTTAGGCTAGCTCGTTCGCAATAAATTGCGATTAAGATTAAGTAGAAAACCAGTAGGACCTAAATTGACACTAGGACGAAGGCCGAAACAACCAATAATGGTATTTACAAGCTGTAAGGGTGACTGCAAAAGCCCAATAGATGGTAAGCTCGCGTTACGTGTTGAGAGTGGAGTTGCAACCACTAGACTGCAGTTGGACAATAGCAATGGCAAAGTATATATAAAAGGATTAAACGCCAAGGAAAACACTCCCGATCCATTTGTTGTTGTACTTGATACCACATTTCCTGCTCCACACTGCAATTGCACTGATGCATCAGCAAAGTTAAATGATATTAATATTATTTACGCAACTAGATCAACTTTGCATATTAGCAGACATGTTGAAAATATAATTAATTAAGTAAATAAAAAGATATTATCTCACACCGTTTAGATATGTAGAAGAAATGATCGCACAGTTCAACACGTAGAAATTTCTTATGAGTACGATGGATTCTTATTAATTATATAATCATGGGGCCCTACGCAGCTTACTGACCGCGAATGTAGGATTCATTCGGCTCAAGTTACTATATATATATATATATACCATCCTCACCCATTGTCATGAAAGGAACAATAGATGCATTATCATTCTCTTAGACTTCAAATCATCTGCTTACGTTTTAAGAATGTTTGCTTGTAGTTATCTTTTGGATAATCTGATAGTATATATATACTCATATACTATAGGCTAATAACGCCATTAGGACTTCTATCATAAGCTTTTAGTGTATATGTTTTTAGTTTATTAGGGAGAGTTCCCTTTTGGTATATATATAATAGGTCTACGTACAATATAAGAAAACTTACTAGGGAAAACTTGGGTGGCGACTGTTGTGACATATAAATTGCCGTTAACGCTGCAAAACACAACCCCACCTATTCGTATTGAAACAAGTTGGACTACTTGTGATGACCCAAAAGGTCATCACTTACGACCTTGCTTTTAAATTGAATTTTTTGTTCCGAGGCCTTAAAAACCTCTTTTAGCATCATCTCAATTTGTGTGCAGCAGTCCGAGCGCGTAGCCGGAAAGCTTAAATGAGAAAATTTGTGAAAAATAATAAATTTTGACTATAAAATGAATTAATTTGACTTCGGTCAATTTTTTGGGTAAACCGACCGGACATGTGATGTGACTATCCCGGAGGGTCCGCAGGAAACTATGGGACTTGGGCGTATGCCCGGAATCAAATTTCAAAGTCTCAAGCCCGAGAAATAAAATTTTTAAAATAATTATTTTCTGAAATTGTTTAAAGGATTTGAAAATGAATTTCGATTAGAACATGCTGGTACCGGGCCCGTAATTTAGTTCTGGCGTCCGGTACATGTCTTATATATGATTTAAGATGATTCTGTGAAATTTGGTGAGTAACAGATGTCATTTGACGTGATTCGGACTTTAAATGAAAAATTTGATGTTTTAAGAAGTTTGAAATAATTCATTTATCTTGAGGTTTAATTCAATGCTAATGATGTTAATTTGACGATTTGATCGCACGTACAAGTTCATATGGTATTTTTGAGTTTGTACATATATTTGGTTAGGACTCCCGAGGGCTCGGGTGAGTTTCAGATGCGTTTCAGAAGGTTTCGGACTTGTGAAAAGTTGCAGGTTTTCAGCTATTGGAATTCTGATATTTTCTTCGCGTTCAAGGGAGGACCCTCGCGAACGCGATGTGTTAATTATGCTGAAGGAAATTCCTTCTATGCGAACGCGTAACCCAGGACGCGAACACGAGGCGTTGGGGGGTCTTCTGTTCGTGAATGCGGTCCTGGCCACGCGAACACGAAGGCCAATTGAGCCTAAGCAGGGGAGGGGAAATAAACCTACGCGAATGTGACCACATGGACGCGAACATGAAGGCTAGAGCGGTCACTTCTCCATGAACGCGATCCGTATTCCATGAAGGCAAAGGCCTAGCAGGCCTACCCCATCGCGAACGCGATAAGTAATTTCGCCCAGTTATTTAAAAGACAAGAACAGTAGACATTACGGGATTTGCACTAAAACTCATAACTTCTTCATCTTAACTCCAAATTGGGCGATTTTTGAAAGGGGATTTCACCACCAATTCATAGGAATGTAATCTTAGACTCATTTTCTTCAATTTCCATTAACGCAAATTAGATTTCTAAGCTTAATCACGTTCTTAAGGGTAAAAAATTAGGTATTTGGGTACAGTTAGGGATTTTTGATTAATTGTGATTTAGACCTCTTTTTGGGGTCAAATTTTGGAATAAATTATATATTCGGGCTCGTGGGTGAATGGGTGATCGAATTTTGGTCTGAACCTCGTATTTTGACCGAGCGGGCCCGGTGTCCATTTTTGGCTTTTTGGAAAGAATGATTAAAAAGCTATAATTAAGTATTGGAATTTGATTATTTAGCATTTATTGATGTTATTAAGTAGATTATATATAGATACGATTGATATGGAGCAGAATTCGAAAGGAAAGGCGGTATTTGAGGATTGAGTTGGCCGTGGAAGTTCGAGGTAAGTGTTCGGTCTAACCTTAGCTTGAGGGATTAGGAGTTGTGTCCTATTTGCTATGTGTTTCTTGTTGAGTACGACGTATAGGCATGGTGACGAGTATCTTTACGTTGGTGTCGAGCATGACCGTGATTCTTAAATTGCAATTTGTTATGTTATTAAATGATACTACAGATGCTTTAATAGATGATTCTCGATAATAAGCAACGATTCAGTTTGTTTTCGTGGGAAGTACTTATGATTGGGTATTGGTGTTAGCTGATATGAGTAGAAGTTGAGTTAAGATTGGATATAGCTGATTCTCCCTTGCCGGGACGTATTTACTTTTACTGTTGAATCCCTTGCAGGGATAGTGTAGTTTATTGTTGATCCCTTGCCGGGATCTTTGGTATGATTGTTGCTAAAGGTATATAAAAAATATGGATCGGGTTTCACGCCGCAAAAATAATATATATATGGATCGGGTTGCACGTCGCAACAATAATATATATATGGATCGGGTTGCATGCCACAATAATATTAAATATGGATCGGGTTGCACACTGCAATAATACTAAATATGGATCGGATTGCGCGCTGCAACAAATATTATATTAGATCGGGTTGCACACCATAACAGTGTTAAATGATAAGGGATCGGGTTGCGTGCCGCAACAGTATTATTATTGATTTGTTGTAGATTCCGAGTTGTTCTCTCATGTTTCTCTTAAATTTCTGCTGGATTTGACATTTTCCCCGTAGCATGTACCCCCTCCCATTTAAATTGTTTATTCCTGTTATTTTCCACTGTATATTACATATTTGAACAGGTTTATCTTGAGTCTGGTTCTAGCCTTGTCACTACCTCACAGGGGTTAGGCCATGCACTTACTAACATATGGGGTCGGTTGTGCTGATGTTACACTCTGCACTATGTACAGATACCGGGGTTAGGCCATGCACTTACTAACATATGGGGTCGGTTGTGCTGATGTTACACTCTGCACTATGTACAGATACCGGAGTAGCATTTGGGCAGTAGCACTTGTGGAGCCAGCCTTCAGTCCAACCAGAGAGNGTGTTTCTTGTTGAGTACGACGTATAGGCATGGTGACGAGTATCTTTACGTTGGTGTCGAGCATGACCGTGATTCTTAAATTGCAATTTGTTATGTTATTAAATGATACTACAGATGCTTTAATAGATGATTCTCGATAATAAGCAACGATTCAGTTTGTTTTCGTGGGAAGTACTTATGATTGGGTATTGGTGTTAGCTGATATGAGTAGAAGTTGAGTTAAGATTGGATATAGCTGATTCTCCCTTGCCGGGACGTATTTACTTTTACTGTTGAATCCCTTGCAGGGATAGTGTAGTTTATTGTTGATCCCTTGCCGGGATCTTTGGTATGATTGTTGCTAAAGGTATATAAAAAATATGGATCGGGTTTCACGCCGCAAAAATAATATATATATGGATCGGGTTGCACGTCGCAACAATAATATATATATGGATCGGGTTGCATGCCACAATAATATTAAATATGGATCGGGTTGCACACTGCAATAATACTAAATATGGATCGGATTGCGCGCTGCAACAAATATTATATTAGATCGGGTTGCACACCATAACAGTGTTAAATGATAAGGGATCGGGTTGCGTGCCGCAACAGTATTATTATTGATTTGTTGTAGATTCCGAGTTGTTCTCTCATGTTTCTCTTAAATTTCTGCTGGATTTGACATTTTCCCCGTAGCATGTACCCCCTCCCATTTAAATTGTTTATTCCTGTTATTTTCCACTGTATATTACATATTTGAACAGGTTTATCTTGAGTCTGGTTCTAGCCTTGTCACTACCTCACAGGGGTTAGGCCATGCACTTACTAACATATGGGGTCGGTTGTGCTGATGTTACACTCTGCACTATGTACAGATACCGGGGTTAGGCCATGCACTTACTAACATATGGGGTCGGTTGTGCTGATGTTACACTCTGCACTATGTACAGATACCGGGGTTAGGCCATGCACTTACTAACATATGGGGTCGGTTGTGCTGATGTTACACTCTGCACTATGTACAGATACCGGGGTTAGGCCATGCACTTACTAACATATGGGGTCGGTTGTGCTGATGTTACACTCTGCACTATGTACAGATACCGGGGTTAGGCCATGCACTTACTAACATATGGGGTCGGTTGTGCTGATGTTACACTCTGCACTATGTACAGATACCGGGGTTAGGCCATGCACTTACTAACATATGGGGTCGGTTGTGCTGATGTTACACTCTGCACTATGTACAGATACCGGGGTTAGGCCATGCACTTACTAACATATGGGGTCGGTTGTGCTGATGTTACACTCTGCACTATGTACAGATACCGGGGTTAGGCCATGCACTTACTAACATATGGGGTCGGTTGTGCTGATGTTACACTCTGCACTATGTACAGATACCGGGGTTAGGCCATGCACTTACTAACATATGGGGTCGGTTGTGCTGATGTTACACTCTGCACTATGTACAGATACCGGGGTTAGGCCATGCACTTACTAACATATGGGGTCGGTTGTGCTGATGTTACACTCTGCACTATGTACAGATACCGGGGTTAGGCCATGCACTTACTAACATATGGGGTCGGTTGTGCTGATGTTACACTCTGCACTATGTACAGATACCGGGGTTAGGCCATGCACTTACTAACATATGGGGTCGGTTGTGCTGATGTTACACTCTGCACTATGTACAGATACCGGGGTTAGGCCATGCACTTACTAACATATGGGGTCGGTTGTGCTGATGTTACACTCTGCACTATGTACAGATACCGGGGTTAGGCCATGCACTTACTAACATATGGGGTCGGTTGTGCTGATGTTACACTCTGCACTATGTACAGATACCGGAGTAGCATTTGGGCAGTAGCACTTGTGGAGCCAGCCTTCAGTCCAACCAGAGAGACCAAGGTAGTCTTGCAGGCCCGGCGTTCTCTTCTATCTATTTATATGTTCTGTTTTTATTTGTTTTCGAGACTGACTGTATTTCCTTTTTCAAACATTGTATGTAAAACTCATAGACAGTCCGTGGATATTGTGACCGGTTTCTGGGTAGAGGCATATATTGGCTTTCTTGTACTGATGTTGGTATTTAATTTGACTAAGTCTTCTGCTTGATTTCATCTTCCGTTATTATTTTAATGTTGATCACCTGTTAATTCAAGTTGTTAAAAAGGATTAAATTGAATGAGTTAAAATTTTTATATTTTGTGGCTTACCTAGCATCTACGAGTAGGTACGATCACGACCTCCGAGGGTGGAAAATTCGGATCGTGACACAACTGCAATGGAGGTTGCAATTCAATGCAGCCAAAATGAAAATCAAGAAACATTTTGCTGAAGCCATTGAATTTTTTTGATATGTGATAGTTATTGCGGTAAGAAATTGTGTTGCGCAATTAAGGTGTGTGCATGAACAATCTATATATCTATATATAAATATAAAGTTGGGAATAAAAAAAGTAACGTGGCATTTACTATGATCAGCATTAGTATTTATCTATTTTTTTCCTTTTTCCTGCATTTTCTTCATTCTGCTTTAAAAATAGGTTCGGAAAAAGACAAATAGTTTTGCTTCTGAAGGGACATTGGTAACGTAAAATGCTAATCTGAAAGGTCACATTGGTAAGTAATGTAAAATGCTAACCATTATGCTTCTGAAAAGTCAAACTCAAATTAATTGCATTTAATTTAGGCTTCTAAATATAATGACGAGGTCTTTCACCGTCTTCCTTCTTCCATATCTATCCATGGAAATTGGAAAGTGCATCAATTTTAAACACACCACAGTGCATATATGTCCACATTTATTTTGTCTTCTTCATATTATGAAATTATTAACAATGATATTGTTTAGCTCAAAAGATTTTTAACTCTTTTTAAGAAAACCAATCAAAGATGAAGGGGTAAATCGTAATTGAAGACAATAAACTCTAAGATTGTTACAGCAAAAAGGTAACAAAGATATATAGAGGGAGAGAGAGGGAAAGAATAATCTTGTATATTAATAACTCTACCTATTACAAGGCTTAAATCCCTCTTATATACTGAGGGATTTCTCCTAATCGTGAGGACGACGAATTAAGGAATATCTACTGTGATAAATCTAACGACGATGCGAGGACGTCTCCCCTTCCGCCTCTGGGTCATACCCTTATACTGACTCGTGGGATTGTGGTTGCCTGTCATGCTCGCTATAGGTCGTGGTTGGTCAAATTCAGATCCATACAGTTAGTCCCTCCGCTTGTCGAGGTCACAACGAGATACGTCCTTGGTGAGCGGACCTGATGCCTCTTTTAGGAAGAATTTGAATCATTGAAATGTTATGACACGGCTAGTAAGAGGTGGTAATCATGTTGGGTGGGATGTTTTGAGGTACATGCCACCTTGGGTAATGTCAGCTCTCGCATGCATCATCATTATGCAGGTTTTTTAGGCTGAAATACTGACAGTTTGGCGGTTGGTTTCCTACGCTGATTTGAAACCTGGCACCTCGATTCTGGTGCCACCCAACCCTATAACTAGTGAAGGGTCAATTTCATCAAAAACTTTAGCCATTCTTGAGAATGCTCTAATCTTCTTCTTCCGTTTTCACATTTCCTCGTTTTCATTCCTGACCGGAAGTCTTCTTCTCTTTCTCTCCATTTGTGTGGCTTGCTTTCTTTAAACAAAATCATGCCGAGATCCCATCACACTAATGAAGAGGTTCCAGAGATCACTCCGGTGAGTGCAGCTCCTTTCTCCGATAGCGGAGAGGTGGAAATGGAAGATGGTGACAGTCCTCTCACAGTGGAGGCGTTACTACCGCGACATCCCCTCTCTCGCAGAGACTTCCTCAAGGACCCGCCCATTACTCTGACCCCTATGCTTTCGGAGATTGATCAGACTCACCTCAATTCTTGCTGCATAAAATATGGTATCCCTGCCTATGTGGTGATGCCTCTGGCGAAGGGAGATTATGTTGACGTTCACAGGCCCGGGTATTGGGCCTTCTATGAATACCCTTTTACGATCGGTTACACCCTTCATCTCTTTCCTCTAGTGGATGAGTTATGCAGATTTCATCATATTTGCTCGGCTCAGCTCACGCCATACACACTCAAGGTGTTTCTGTTGTTGGCTAAGTACATGGAATTAGCCGAGTCTGACACCTCCGTGTACCATCTCTTGCACTTATTTTCACCCAGTTTCCTTATGGGAACCGTGGTGCACCTGAGACTTTGCGATACAAAAGGGTTGGTGGTTGGGACAGATGACCGAGCGAGCCATAAATTTTGGAACAAGTATTTCTTTATCAAGACCGAGTACATGGTCTCTAACCCTGCCGATTTTCCAGAGAGGTGGAATAAAACTCGTAAGTATCATAGTTCATTAAGAAACTCCATCTTCTTCAAATATTGCGTCTCATCGCTTGTTTTGAAGCTATGGCTCATCCACCCCAGCCTGTTATCAGTTTCAGGAACTGGGTTGCTGGCTCGCTTCCCCATGCGAAGGAGACTCGAACTTGGTCTGCCTTCGTACAATGTTATGGCACTAAGTTTTCCTCAGGTAAAATTCTGATTTATTGCATCGGCGGTCGTGCGACCCTGCCTAGCCATATAATTCCTTGTGATGACAGGTCGGGGAGCTTCTAGGAGAAGGGTGCCAGTCCCTTCTTTTAGGCAACCCGCTGCTGCCATAGACACTTGAGAAATTTTGTGTGCGTCCATCCGGGAGGGTCGTCCTTTGCTTATTCAACAAGGGACCACATCCTTCACTGTAGCTATGAGAGATACGGCCTCGTTGGTTCCAGCCCCGCATCCTATCGACGAATCTTCTAATGGTGATGAGCTGTTAGAGAGAAAAAGGCGAAGATTGGAGCTGGGAGAGGGGATGGCCGCTGAAGCTGATGGGAGTGGAGCGTCTCGAACAACCCAGGTCCCCGTGTTCTTGGCTGATGCCATTTTGTCGGGGAGATCAACCCGCAAGGGGAGAGTTAGCCTTAGAGCTAGTTCAGCACGTTCCGCTGAAGGGGGTGCATCGTCCAATGTCGGGGGGCCTCATGTGGAAGCGGACGGGTCGGGTTCCGACATCGCCCTGTAAGACTTTAATGAGATTTTGAGTTGCCAAACCCATATAGAAGTGAGGACAGATGGGTCTGGCGATCCCGTAATAATTCTGGGGGGTTACAACTTGCTGCTGAATAGTGAAAGGGTTGCATCGGCCCTCGCTCCTTTGTACGTCGCTCCTGAGAACGACATTCTTGGGACGATGAGTGATGCGGAGCTATCTCGGAAGGTTGTTGGTATGGCCTTACAGGTAGGTTCCTTTTTCTTTTCTTTGTATCGTGGGAATGGTATGGAAATGGCGTGTTTAACTATTCTTTTGTTAGGCTCTCATCCTGGAGGTTGAGAGAGATCATCGTGAACGAAAGAGGACGAACCTCTACAAGAAGATATTGACAAAATACCAGCAGTACCGTGCTAAGCACCGGGCGATGTCTGACATCTACCATCCAGATCCTGAGTTCCAGGTGTTTCGTGAGGGGCTTAAGCAGTGGGAGGTCCAATTGGAGCGTCGGGTGGCAGAGCTAGAGGAGAGGGACAAGGACCTCGTGAGGGATATCGCGTGTAATATCGAGTTAGAGGCCTTTCTTAAGGCGAGGGAGGATGAACTTGAACTGAGTCAAGGGGTGACGACGGAGAATGCCCACCTACAGCTGAAGGTAGCCGTCTTGAACGCCGAGCTAAGTGCCAAAATAGTGGAAATCGACGGACTCAAAGGCGAGTTAAATGCTAATGCTGAAAGTTAGCCGCCACCATTACCGATACGGTCTCATTGGAAGATGCCCTCCGCATATCCAGATTGGAACATACCCGGGAAAGGGAAGCCTCCAGTCATCGGGTCGTGAAGTTTGAAAGGCGTATTTGGGAGTTAGGGGCGGAGTTGGCCGCGTTGCAAAGGCAAGTGGCTCTGTCGAGGTTAGAGGAAATAGATCGCCGTTCTAGGCCCTCCACATCTTGTCGTCCGACTGGTCAGGGCTTGCCTCATCGCTTGTATGAGATATCGGTTTATCCGGAGGCTCGGCTTGATGTATATAAAGCTTTTCATATCGAGGGCCATGCGACGGAGGCAGAGGTTCAAACGGTGCATGCTAAAGTACGTACAGCTCGCGAGTCATGTAGGTACGACCCTATAACTCTTGATGGGGTGGGTGTCACCTCTGCTGACGTGAACCACCTTGACTCAGATTCGTGGTATGAAGATGCCTACCCTACTGGAGACGGCGAGTAGTTTTAGTTTGAACATTTTGTTTGGTAATTTTTTGGATGTAGGTTCCTGTCTGTAGGGACGAATGCAAATAATATTTTTGTTGTAATATGAACTTCACTTTTATCGCTTTGTCTGTTCACCGTTTTTCGCTTTGGGTTTGTTGTATGATAGTTAGTCTCCATAGGGATGTTGTTTTTATTGTTGTTTAAAATATATTTTGTCGTGGTTCGAATGAGGTTAAAATAATGTCGATGGCCTTGGCCACTGGGGTGTTCCTTCGATCGTGGTCGAAGTAGTATTCGTCATGGTTCGAACGAGGTTGAACTAATGTCAATGGCCTTGGCCATTAGGATGTTGCTTCGACTGTCGTCGAAGTGGTATCCCATCGTGGTTAGAACGAGGTCAAACTAATGTCAATGGCCATGGCCATTAGGATGTCGATACGACTTTTGTCGAAGTGGTATCCCATCGTAGTTCGAACGAGGTCAAACTAATATTGATGGTCTTGGCCATTAGGATGTTGCTTCGACCTTGGTCGAATTAGTATCCGTCGTGGTTCATACGAGGTCGAACGAATGTCGATGTCATTAGCCATTGGGATATTGATTTGACCGTGGTCGAAGTAGTATCCGTCATGGTTTGAACGAGGTTGAACTAATGTCGATGGCCTTGGCCATTGGGATGTTGCTCCGACCGTGGTCGAAGTAGTATCTGTCATGGTTCGAAAAAAGGTCGAACTAGTGTCGATGGCATTAGCCATTGGGATATTTCTTCGACCATGGTCGAAGTAGTATCCGTTGTGGTTTGAACAAGGTCAAACCAATGTCGATGGACTTGGCCGTTGGGATGTTGCTTAGACCGTGGTCAAAGTATTATTCGTCGTGGTTCGAACGAGGTCAAACTAATGTCGATGACCTTGGCCATTGGGATGTTGCTTTGACCGTGGTCAAAGTGGTATCGTTCATAGTCCGAACAAGGTCAAACTAATATCGATGGCCTTGGCCATTGGGATATTTCTTTGACTGTGGTCGAAGTAGTATCCGTCGTGGTTCGAACTATGCCGAACTAATATCAATGTCCTGGCTATTGAGATATTGCTTCATCCGTGGTCGAATTAGTATCCATCGTGGTTCGAATGAGGTCGAACTAATGTCGATGTCCTTGGCAATAAAGTTGTTGATTCGCTTGTCCTCGAAGTGGTATCCCACCGCGGTTCGAACGAGGTCGAACTAATATTGATGGCCTTGGCCATTAGGATGTTGTTTCGACTGTCATCGAAGTGGTATCCCATCATGGTTTGAATGAGGTCGAACTAATGGCGATGGCCTTGGCCATTAGGATGTTGCTTCAACTGTGGTCGAAGAAGTATCTGTCGTGGTTCGAACGAGGTCAAACTAATATCGATGACCTTGGCCATTGGGATGATGCTTCGACCGTGGTCGAAGTAGTATCCGTCACGGTTCGAATGAGGTCGAACTAACATCGATGGCCTTGGCCATTGTGATGTTGCTTCGATCGTGGTCGATGTAACATCCGTTGTTGTTCGAATAAGGTCGAACTAATGTTGATGGCCTTGGCCATTGGGATATTGCTTCGACAGTGGTCGAAGTAGTATCCGTCGTGGTTCGAACGAGGTCGAACTAATTTCGATGGCCTTAGACATTGGAATATTTCTTTGACCGTGGTCAAAGTAGTATTCGTCATGGTTCGAACTAATGTCGATGGCCTTGGCTATTGGGATGTTGCTTTTACCGTGATCGAAGTTGTGTCAGTCGTGGTTCGAACGAGATCGAACTAATATCGATGGCCTTGGCCATTGAGATATTGCTTCGACCGTGGTTAAAGGAGTATCCATCGTGGTTCGAACAAGGTCGATCTAATGTCGATTGCCTTTGCCATTGGGATGTTGCTTTGATCGTGGTCAAAGTAGTATTCGTCGTTGTTGGAAGTAATGTCGATGCCTTTGGTCATTTGGATGTTGCTTTGACCATGGTCGAAGTAATATCCATCATTATTCGAATGAGGTCAAACTAATGTCGATGTCTTTGGCCATTGGGATGTTGCTTTGACCGTGGTCAAAGTAGTATTCATCGTGGTTCGAACTAATGTTGATGGCCTTTGCCATTGGGATGTTGCTACGACCGTGGTCGAAGTAGTATCCGTCGTGGTTCGAACGAGGTGGAACTCATATAGATGACCTTGGCCAATGGGATGTTCCTTCGACCGTGGTCGAAGTAGTATTCGTCGGTGTTCGAACGAGGTCGAACAAATGTCGATCGCCTTGGCCATTGGGATATTGCTTTGATCGTGGTCGAAGCAGTATCCGTCATGTTCAAACGATGTCGAACTAATGTCGATGTCCCTGGCCATTGAGATATTGCTTTGTCCGTGGTCGAAGTAGTATCCATCGTGGTTCGAACGAGGTCGAACTAATGTCGATGGCCTTGGCCATTAGAATGTTGCTTCGCTTGTCGTCGAAGTGGTATCCCATCGTGGTTCGAACGAGTTCGAACTTATATCAATGGCCTTGGCCATTAGGATGTTTCTTTGACTGTCGTCGAAGTGGTATCCCATCATGGTTCGAACGAGGTCGAACTAATGTCGATAGCCTTGGCCATTAGGATGTTGCTTCAACCGTGGCCAAAGTAGTATCCATCGTGGTTCGAATGAGGTCGAACTAATATCGATGACCTTGGCCATTGGGATGTTGCTTCGATCGTGGTCAAAGTAGCATCCGTCGTGCTGGAACGAGGTCGAACTAATGTCGATGTCTTTGGCCATTGGGATGTTGCTTCGACCGTGGTCGAAGTAGTATCCGTCGTGGTTCGGAGGATGTTGAACTAATATCGATGGCCTTGGCCATTAGGAAATTTCTTCGACCGTGGTCGAAGTGGTATCGGTCATGGTCCGAACGAGGTCGAACTAGTGTCGATGGCCTTGGCCATTGGGATGTTGCTTCGACCGTGGTAGAAAGAGTATCTGTCGTGGTTGGAACGAGGTCGAATTCATATCGATGACCTTGGCCATTGGGATGTTGCTTCCACCGTTGTCGAAGTAGTATCAGTTGTGGTTCGAATGAGGTCGAACAAATGTCGATGGCCTTGGCCATTGTGATATTGCTTCGATCGTGGTCGAAATAACATCCGTCGAGGTTCTAACAAGATCAAACTAATGTCGATGGCCATGGCAATTGGGATGTTTCTTTGACCGTGGTCGAATTACTATCCGTCATGGTTCGAACGAAGTCGAACTAATGTCGATGGACTTGGCCATTGGGATGTTACTTTGTCCTTGGTCAAAGTAGTATTCGTCGTGGTTCAAACTAGTGTCGGTGGCCTTGGCTATTGGGATGTTGCTTCAACCGTGGTTGAACTAGTCTGTCGTGATTCGAACGAGGTCGAACTAATATCGATAACCTTGTCCATTGGGATATTTCTTCGACCGTGGTCGAAGTAGTATCCGTTTTGGTTATAACGAGGTTAAACTAATATTGATGACCTTGGCCATTGGGATGTTTCTTCGACCGTGGTCGAAGTAGTATCAGTCTTTATTCGAACGATGTCGAACTAATGTCGATGGCCTTGGCCGTTGGGATATTGCTCCGAACGTGGTCGAAGTAATATCCGATGTGGTTCGAACGATGTCGAACTAATGTCGATGGCCCTTGCCATTGAGTTATTGCTTCGTTAGTGGTTGAAGTAGTATCTATCGTGGTTCGAACGAGGTCGAACTAATGTCAATGGCCTTGGCCATTAGGATGTTGCTTCGACCGTGGTCGAAGTAGTATCCATCGTGGTTCCAACGAGGTCGAACTAATATTGATGACCTTGGCCACTGGGATGTTGCTTCAACCGTGGTCAAAGTAGTATCCGTCGTGGTTCGAACGAGGTTGAACTAATGTCGATGGCCTTGGCCATTGAGATATTGCTTCAACCGTGGTCGAAGTAGTATCCGACGTGGTTTGAACGATGTTGAACTAATGTCGATGTCCCTGTCCATTGAGATATATCTTCGTCCATGGTTGAAGTAGTATCCATCGTGGTTCGAACAAGGTCGATCTAATGTCGATTGCCTTTGCCATTAGGATGTTGCTTTGACGGTGGTCAAAGTAGTATTCGTCGTTGTTGGAAGTAATGTCGATGCCTTTGGCCATTTGGATGTTGCTTCGACCATGGTCGAAGTAATATCCATCATTATTCGAATGAGTTCAAACTAATGTCGATGTCTTTGGCCATTGGGATGTTGCTTTGACCGTGGTCAAAGTAGTATTCGTCGTGGTTCGAACTAATGTTGATGGCCTTTTCCATTGGGATGTTGCTACGACCGTGGTCGAAGTAGTATCCGTCTTGGTTCGAACGAGGTCGAACTAATATAGATGACCTTGGCCAATGGGATGTTACTTCGACCGTGGTCGAAGTAGTATTCGTCGGTGTTCGAACGAGGTCGAACTAATGTCGATGTCTTTGGCCATTGGGATGTTGCTTCGACCATGGTCGAAGTAGTATCCGTCGTGGTTCGGAGGAGGTTGAACTAATATCGATGGCCTTGGCCATTAGGAAATTTCTTCGACCGTGGTCGAAGTGGTATCGGTTATGGTTCGAACGAGGTCGAACTAGTGTCGATGGCCTTGGCCATTGGGATGTTGCTTCGACCATGGTAGAAAGAGTATCTGTCGTGGTTGGAATGAGGTCGAATTAATATCGATGACCTTGGCCATTGGGATGTTGCTTCCACCGTGGTCGAAGTAGTATCCGTTGTGGTTCGAATGAGGTCGAACAAATGTCGATGGCCTTGGCCATTATGATATTGCTTCGATCGTGGTCGAAATAACATCCGTCAAGGTTCTAACAAGATCAAACTAATGTCGATGGCCATGGCAATTAGGATGTTTCTTTGACCCTGGTCGAATTAGTATCCGTCATGGTTCGAACGAAGTCGAACTAATGTCGATGGACTTGGCCATTGGGATGTTGCTTTGACCTTGGTCAAAGTAGTATTCGTCGTGGTACAAACTAGTGTCGGTGGCCTTGCCTATTGGGATGTTGCTTCAACCGTGGTCAAAGTAGTCTGTTGTGATTCGAACAAGGTCGAACTAATATCGATGACCTTGGCCATTGGGATATTTCTTCGATCGTGGTTGAAGTAGTATCTATCTTGGTTATAACAAGGTCAAACTAATATTGATGACCTTAGCCATTCGGATGTTTCTTCGACCGTGGTCGAAGTAGTATCAGTCTTTATTCGAACGAGGTCGAACTAATATCGATGGCATTGGCCGTTGTGATATTGCTTCGATCGTGGTCGAAGTAGTATCCGATGTGGTTAGAAAGATGTCGAACTAATGTCGATGGCCCTTGCCATTGAGTTATTGCTTCGTTCGTGGTTGAAGTAGTATCTATCGTGGTTCGAACGAGGTCGAACTAATATTGATGGCCTTGGCCACTGGGATGTTGCTTCGACCGTGGTCGAAGTAGTATCCGTCGTGGTTCGAACGAGGTCGAACTAATGTCGATGGCCTTGGCCATTGGGATATTGCTTCAACCGTGGTCGAAGTAGTATCCAACGTGGTTTGAACGATGTTGAACTAATGTCGATGTCCCTGTCCATTGAGATATTTCTTCGTCCGTGGTTGAAGTAGTATCCATCGTGGTTCGAACGAGGTCGAATAATGTCGATGGCCTTGGCCATTGGGATGTTGCTTTGACCATGGTCAAAGTATTATTCCTCGTGGTTGGAACCAATGTCGATGCCCTTGGCCATTGTGATGTTGCTTCGACCGTGATCGAAGTAATATCCATCATTATTCGAATGAGGTCAAACTAATGTCGATGGCCTTGGCCATTAGGTTGTTTCTTCGATCGTGGTAGAAGTAGTATCTGTCATGGTTCGAATGTGGTCGAACTAATGTTGATGGCCTTGGCCATTTGGATGTTGCTTCGACCGTGGTCGAAGTAGTATCCGTCGTGGTTCGAACGAGGTCGAACTATTGTCGATGGCCTTGGCGATTGGGATGTTTCTTCGATCGTGGTCGAAGTATTATCCGTCGTGGTTTGAACGAGGTTGAACTAATGACGATGGCCTTGGCCATTGGGATGTTGCTTCGACCGTGGTCGAAGTAGTACCCGTCGTTGTTCGAACGAAGTTGAACTAATGTTGATG
The DNA here is from genome assembly GCA_026770625.1 of Nicotiana glauca. Classification (NCBI taxonomy): domain Eukaryota; kingdom Viridiplantae; phylum Streptophyta; class Magnoliopsida; order Solanales; family Solanaceae; genus Nicotiana; species Nicotiana glauca. Next base: position 306,271 of record MU738124.1, read on the forward strand.
GCCTTGGCCATTGGGATGTTGCTTCGACCGTGATCGAAGTAGTATCCTTCGTGGTTCGAACGTAGTCGAACTAATGTCAATGTTTCCGTTTCATATAATGGAGGTTTCTGTTCATATAATGCAGAATTCTTGTTCATACAAAGGAAATTTTTGTTCATACATTGGAGATTGAATTGTTTTGTCCCTTCCTTACTTCGGCCTAGAGATCATGTCGATGGGCCGCAGTGATGAACACTGCTATTGTCAACACAGTATCTCCCTCTGCACCTCGTTAAAAACCTCCCCAAGAAAACCCAATTGGGACAAAACTCGGGTGAGGAAAAAGAGTACAACTTAGGTAACCCCTTTCAGAAGTGGAAGTATTTGAGATGGGCGACATTCCAGTTGTTTTGGAGTAGTTTTCCCTCCATTGTTTCCAGTTGGAATGCTCCTTTGTTTGCTGCTATTATGATTTTTTATGGTCTATCCCAATTGGTTCCTAACTTTCCCTCATTTGGGTCTTTTGATGCCGATATTTTGGCCTTGAGGACGTAGTCTCCAACTTTGAGCGATCTTACCTTGGCTTTTTTGTTGTAGTAGATCTCTACTTGCTGCTTCTGCGCTATCATTCTTATATGGGCCATGTCTCTCCTTTCTTCAGCTTCATCTAAGTCTTGCAACCCACTTTCATCGTTATCCGCTTCGCCTATATGGGAGTATCTCAGACTAGGTTCCCCAACCTCGACGGGTATGACTGGTCGGTCCCACAGACGAGTGAGTATGGCATTTCTCCAGTGCTGGATTTTGGTGTAGTTCGGTACAACAACAACAACAACAACAATGACCCAGTAAAATCCCACTAGTGGGGTCTGGAGAGAGTAGTGTGTATGCAGACCTTACCCCTACCCCGCGGGGGTAGAGAGGATGTTTCTGAAAGACCCTCAGCTCAAGAAGACTTTGGCATAGTTCGGTATGCCCATAATACTTCAGGCAATTGTTCGGGCCATAGCCCTTTAGCTTCTTCGAGCTTCTTTTTCAATATGTTCAATATCACTTTGTTGGAAGACTCGGCTTGGCTGTTGGCAACGGGACAATATAGTGTGGAGAGTATCCGCTTGATGTGCCATTTTTCGAGGAACTCAGTCGTTCTCTTTCTGACGAACTAGGGTCCATTATCGCAGCTGATTTCTTTGGGGATACCGAAGTGGCGTATAATATTTTTCCATATAAAGGCGATGACCTCCTATTCGTGTATTTGATCGTGCGCACCTGCTTCCACCCATTTAGAGAAATAGTCAGTTAAAACCAAAAGAAAAATGTACCTTTGCCTTTCCTGCTGGCAGAGGGCCGACTAAGTCCATCCCCCACATTATAAAAGGCCATGGCGAGGTGACCGAATGGAGGAATTCTCCTTCTTGATGTATCATAGGGATGTACTTTTGGCATTGCTCGCATCTCCGAACATAGTCTGTTACATCTTTTTTCATAGTAGGCCTTTAATAGTTGGCGCAAATGAGGCATCAAACGAGGGTGTGATTCCCTGTATGGGAAATGCAATGACCCTCATGTACTTCCTCTAGTACTTGCCTTGTTTGGTGTGGTCCGATATATTTGGCTAGGGGGCACCGAATGTTCTCTTGTAGAGGTCATGATTTACCAGGGTGTATCGAGCCGCTTGTGTCCGGAGTTTCTTGGCTTCTTTTTTGTCTTGCGGGAGTGTTCCATCCTATAAATAGGAAACAAGGCGGTTCTGCCAGTCCCAAGTTAGATTCAGGGAGAATACCTTGACGTGGTCTATAGCTGAATGAAAGAGGGTGACCACGTTTTCCTTGTTAATATTCTTGGTGGTTGCAACTAATTTGGCGAGGCCATCTGCTTTAATGTTTTGTGCCCTAGGGATCTGATCGAAGCGGCATTCGTCGAACTCCGGAAGTAGCTTATGGATTTCCGACTAATATCTCTACAGTCTTTGTTTTTTCATTTGGAAAGTCCCGGTGGCTTGATTTACATGGAGTTGAGAGTCGTAGTGGAGGATGAGTCATCGGGTGCCGCATTTGAGGGCTTACTTCAGACCTGCAATCATAGCCTTATACTCGGCCTCGTTGTTAGTCATCTCGAGGCATCATATGGACTGGCGAATTACTTCGCTGGTAGGGACTTCGAGGACGAGTCCCAGTCCCGATCCCGAGGAGTTTGATGCATCGTCAGTGTTGAGGGTCCAGAGGTCGGTACATGCGGAAGCGCGAAGCGCTTCTTGTTCCGCCTCTGGCAATATCTCTGTGCTGAAGTCGGTGAGCACCTGCGACTTGATGGCAGTTCGCGGTTGGTAAGTTATGACGTGCTCACTTGTTCTATTGCCCATTTAGGGAGCCTGCCTGAGAGCTCAGGATTTTGCAGGATACTTATTAGAGGGAAGGTTGTTATTACTTTTATGGGGTAGCATTGAAAATATGGTCCTTGCGTGAAGATATGACTAGTGCCAGAGCTAGTTTTTCAAGGTGAGGGTATCTTGTCTTGGTATCTGCTAAGGTCTTGCTGATATAGTAAATAGGGGATTTTGTATATTTATTTTCACGAACCAAGACTGCATTGACAGTGACTGCGGATACTACCAAATATACAAGCAAACATTTGCCTAGGTCCTCTTTGATGAGTGGTGGCGGTGAGGATAGGTACGCTTTTAGTTTCTTTAAGGCAACAATGCATTCCTCGTTCCATTGCAGCCCGTGATATTTTCGTAATACGTTGAAGAACTTATGACATCTGTCCGAGGATCGTGAAATGAATCTTGACAAGGCGGCTATTTGCCTTGTTAGCTTGTACCTATTTCTTGCTGGTCAGTACCTCAGGTATTGTGTCAATGGCTTTGATTTGATTAGGTTTGACTTAGATCCCTCGTTGTGATACGAGGAAACCTAGGAATTTCCCTGAGGCCACGCCGAAGGTGTATTTTTTCGGATTCAACTTCCTCTCATACTGTCTCAATATCTCGAAATCTTCGTTCAAATGATTAATGTGGTCTGCCTTCTTTGCCAATTTTACGAGCATATCACTGATATAAACCTCCATTGTTTTGCCGAGATGTTCCTTGAACATCTTGGTGACCAATCTCTGATAAGTGGCCTCTGTGTTCTTGAGTCCGAACGGTATCACTTTATAGCAGTAAGCCTCTTGGTGAGTGATGAAAGTTGTCTTTTCCTGATCCTCTTCGGCCATTAGGATTTGGTTGTAACCGGAGTAGGCATCGAAAAAACTCAGCAGTCCGTGTCCTACTATCACATCGATCAGTTGGTCGATATGGGGTAACGGGAAGGAGTCTTCTGGGCATGCCTTGATTATATCGGTGAAGTCCACACGCATTCGCCACTTCCTGTTCTTCTTTTTCATCATGACCACATTGGCGACCCACTGGGGGTACTTCGATTCTCTGATGGAACCGTTGGCGAGCAATTTGTCCACTTTTTGGCTGACCACTTCATTGATTGCGACATTGAATTTTCTCCTCACCTGTCGTACCGATGGATAGAATGGGTCGATATTCGACTTATGACTGGTGATACACTTTGGGATCCCCGGTATATCTGAGTGGAAAAAGGCAAATAAGTCAGCGTTATTAGTTAAAAATTTATGTTACTTACCTTTCTTGTATTGTCAGCATCGTCCAGCTGGACTGGGTTGAGGTTCTTGGTAGTTTCCATGTAGGCTTCTATGATGTCTAGTTCTTGGATGACCTCTGCTTGTGGGTCAGGTTTAATTCCCGACATGGCTGATTACTAAGCCTCCACGCTTGCTCCTTTCTGTTGTTTGGTGTGCGTGCAATCTTGGGTAATTCGATAGCATTCCTGGGCAGTGCGCGGTTCGCTTCGAATGCTGAATACTCCCCATGGGGTGGGAAATTTGATCATTTGATAAAAGCTTGAGGGGACGGCTCACATTGCATGTATCCATGTGCGTATTATGATGGCATTATAGGTTGTTTCCTGGTGATGATGTGGAATGTGGTTTCCAACGTGAATCCCCCTGCTAGGACAGGCAACATTATTTCCTTGGATGTCCGCTCTACTGCATTATTGAAACCCTTTAGTGTTATGCAATGCTGTATTATTCTATCCTCGAGCCTCATTTGCACGAGGACTCTCAGGTGGATAATACACGCGCTGCTTCCGTCATCTACCATGATTCTTTTTACTTCTGTATCGGCGATGCGTAACGTTAAAACTAAAACATCATAATGAGGGAAAGACAAACCGTCAGTATCTAAATTTTCGAAATGATATTGTCTGTGAAGTCGTCATACCATTCGTGAGCGACCGTCCATTTGAGTTTGTGCGTGGTGGTGAACTTCACAAGGTTGATCACAGAATCATCACCACCGCCAATGATTATTTGTATGGTGCGTGCCGGTAATGGTTGTTTTGGAGGTCTTTGAGATGGGTCACGTCCTCTGGCAAAGTTTGCCCTTCCTTTATTGCTGAGCAATTCCTTTAGGTACCCCTGGTTCAACATCCTGACCACCTCTTGCCGCAGGCCTATGCAATCTTCGGTCTTATGTCCTCTTTCCTGATGTAATTCGCAGAGGACATTTGACCTTCTTGCGCTCGGGTGCGATTTCATCTTTGGTGGCCATTGCACCGTCGTGCCCAGGTTCTCCAGTACGTACACTATCTCTAAAGGGGAAACACAAAAGTTATGAGCAGATAATAGTGTAGGCATACCTCTTTCATTACGAAGGGGTGCGGTGTGTCGTAGCACGACATTTGTATGTCTCGGAGGAGGCATGTTAGAAGTTCTGGCATAAGGCTGATGCCTTTCTCGATTGAAATGTAGGGGTTGATCCCTTCGCCCATAGTTAAGTTAATCCCTCCTTTCCTCGGTCTAGACTGACGTTAGTCGCTGAGTTGAGCCGTTAAGATCGTCTTTGTCTGCTCTTACCTAGGCGCAGTAGGCGTTGTGAATCTCTTCCTATGTCGTGGGAGGGAACTTCATAAGTCTGTTGAGCAATTTCATGGTTGCCTTTGATCCGTTCCTATATAACCAATTTTGGAAGGCCACGACCGCCATTCCTTCTGACATATTTAGCAGTCCTATTCTTACTCTGTTGAATCGGGCCAGGAAGTCTCGAAGTCCCTCACCTTCCGTTTTCTTGATGGCGAAGATGTCGTTTACCCTAGCTTCGGCCTTCTTAGATCCTATATGAGCGGCAGCAAATTTGTCCGCCATCTCCTCAAACGTTGACATCGATCATGCTGGCATCTGGGAATACCATGTCAATGCTCCTCCTGTCAAAGTCTCACTGAACTTTTTAACAGCACAGATGGCACTTGCTCTTTTGACAGGTCATTGCCCTTTACAGCGGTGACGTAGTGGATTAGATGATCTTCTGTATCCGTGGTCCCGTTGTATATTCTCAAGTATGGTGGCATTTTATATGTTTTCTTGATGGGGTGAGGAGCAGCTCCCTCGCTATATAGTTGTTCGATGAACCTTCCCACTTCGTGTTTTGGTAGTAGCTTATGGGCGCCAGGTATTTTGTCAACTCTTTCCTGGTGCTCTTTCATTTGATCGCGAAGTACTTTGTTCTCGTTTTCCATTTCTTCCATTTTTAGAATGGTTATGAGTGCACCGTCACTTGCATCGATGACAGTGCGGGTGTTGCTCGTTCGGGTAGCTCCTGGCTTGCCAGTGGCAGTAGCGATTTCTATAGTCAGCAAGCCTTCGATATTTCCTTGAGGGGGTTTTTCGAGCATGTTTCTCAGGGCATTTGTCAACCACTCCTCTAGTAGATTTTTGATCGCTGGTGGTGTTTCTCTCACCGTAGATGTGGAAGCTTCTTTTTCATGCAAGACCGTCAGACCCTAGTATGGAGAGGGTGAGATCTCCCCCTCCGGTGTATCTCTTGGTGTTGTATTCTCGGTGTCTTCCCTACTAGCTTCGTTCCGGGATCTTAAGAAGTTGTTTGAGACATCTTCTATCATCTTCAACCTTGCTTCTTTTTTCTCCATTGTTGGTTTTTATGGGGTATGAAGAACAGTGATCGTTGCTTTTGATATCCTAGATGAGAATTATGATTTCGACTATTGAAATCCCCACAGACAGCGGCAAATATTTTGACTCAAAAGATTTTTAACTATTTTTTAAGCAAATCAATCAAAGATGAAGGTGTAAATCATAGTCGAAGACAATAAACTTTACGATTGTTACAGCAAAAAGGTAACAAGATATATAGAGGGAGAGAGAGAAGGAGTAATCTTGTATATTCAGAACTCTGGCTAGTACAAGGCTTATTTCCCTCTTATATACTGAGGGGTTTCTCCTAGTCACGGGGACGACGAATTAAGGAGTATCTACTATGACAAATGTAACGACAAAGTGAGGATGTCTCCCCTTCCGCCTCTAGGTCATACCCTTGTACCAACTAGTCGGTTTGCGGTTGCCTGTCATGTTCGATATAGGCCGTGGTCGGTCAAATTTTGACCCATACAGATATTATTGCTTAAATTAAAGTATTGCTATTCTTCTTTGTATGTAGTTTTAATTTTGTAGAAATGAGAGATGTTCCCACCACCGGAAGTATGACCTCGCGGTAGATGGTGCCTCAACTTTCCTATGCTCATGACTGTCTTGACGTCTGTAAATAGATGCAATCATGTATACGTACCATCCCACTTGAGAATTCAACTGTTGAAGGAAAACGTAATAGAAACAAGAGTTTATAGCTTTATTCTTTGTTTTCAATGAGAAGTTTTTGTCACGATCCAAAATCCACTAAAAGTCGTGATGGCGCCGGACACCACTGTCAGGCAAGCCAACCAAAGTACTTAATCAAATTCTCGTTTTAATACTTTTGAAATCTAGGATTTTCCTTCAAATTTACCAATTAAAAAGATAATTGTCTCAAATTAAATTTAAATGATAAACAGTTAACAAAAAATAGTTCACAACCCTCCCAGAACCCGGTGTCAAAAGTGCACGAGCAACTTCTAAGAAAAACCGAATAAAGTACAACAACTATCCGTAATACAATTGGATAGAAATTAAATAGAATCTTGAGGGAGAGACTATTCTTGCTACGGGTCGTCTCGAGGAAATACAACTCACCTAGTCTCCGTGTCAACCATACGGCTACGCCCACTAGACCACTAGAGGTGCATGTGCCTGTGCAACAAAAATGCACAGAAGTGTACTATGAGTACAAAAATAACATGTACTCTGTTAGTATCCCGCCTAATCTCAAAGAAGTTGAGACGAGATGGCGACTTCGACACTTACTAATGGTCAAATAATAACATTATTAAAGCGGTGATCTCATGAATTTATTAAGGACAGCTGTAGATTCAAATGAATTACTAGACATGTAAAAAGTTCCTTTTTATAAAAAGCCTCCGGATTCAAAATCCTTTAATTAACAATTATATCGAGTTGGGAAAGTAGCTACCAATATAAATAAATATCAAGGCAAGCAATATAAGCATGCGCAACTCATGCCGAGGTCGTACGGCCTGATCCAACATAAATGTAAAATGTTCACTGCCTAGGGTTGAACGGCACGAACCATAGATGCATCTATTACCCCTGCTCGCGAATCATACGTGCGACGCGATCAAACTTAAATGAACAATCACCCTGCTCGCAAATCATACATGCGACACAGGTACACATAGAAATACATTCTCAAACAGGCAATTAAGAATTTATTGGGGAACATTTATCCCATTAGCAGCCGATTCTCTTTTAATGATTTAAGAAAATGAAGTTTAATTCTTTTAAAAATTCATTTCCCAATTCGATAGGATTTAAGTAATTCAAACTGTCAATAACATTATAAATATTCCAACTACAGCATGCTTTTGGGTCCTAGACTACTTAGACAATAACATAATAGTAGCTATGCATAGACTCTCATCACCTCGTGCATACGTAGCCCCCACAAATAATAGGACATAACCAGTTAATTCACCTATGTGGATAATTCCCTCTTACAATGTTAGAAAGGAGACTCACCTCGCTCCGAAGATCCATAACCGGCATTCCACAACCTTTCGAAGACTTGAATCGATGCCAAATACTCCAAAATTAGCCAATGATTATGAAAATTCATTAATATATGATAAACTACTCATATTAATCCAATTTATAACAATTCCTAAACCCGAGCGAAAAGTTGACAAAAATACCCTCGGACCCACGTGCCCAGATTCAATTTTTTTTTGAAGATTAAGCTTACCCATTACTACATGAACTCAATTATATAATTTACTCTCAATTCCATACCCATAATCGTGATCAAATTCCAAGAATATCAATTTCTTGGTCTTTCCACCAAAATCCCAAATTTCTACCAATTTACAAGTTAAAAGCCATACATAATCAATATATTTAACTCAAGATTGGTGGGGATATCTTACCTTATTATTGATGATGAAAATTCCCTCTTGAAGCCCTCCGAGAATCACCCAAACCAAAGAAATATGAGAGAAAATGGCCAAACCCTGATTTTTAAAACACTTTTTGCCTCGAGCCTTTTCCGCACCTGCGGTCCCCTAACCGATTCTGCGGTTCCGCAGGTGCGAGACATCAAACCGCTTCTGCGGTTTCCTCTAGGCTCCCCTTTTTTTGCTTCTGCGCCCTCTCTTCCGCAGATGCGGTCCCAACTCTCTTCACGCCCAACCGCTTCTGTGGTTCAATTCCTTGCTTATGTGAGGCCGCTTCTACGGGGAACCCTCCATAGAAGTGTTTATACCAGCAACTAGACCCCTTCACCTATCTCCATAATTCCATTTTTGATCCGTTAACCTCCTGGAATCCACCTGAGGCCCCCGGGATGTCAAACAATCATACCAAGCTGTCCCAAAATACTGTTGATAATTTTTTCCTATATATTTTTATATGCAAAATATCATTAAAAATAACATATATATATATATATATATATA
>MU738124.1:316366-341422 GCA_026770625.1 Nicotiana glauca
AAATATATATATATATATATATATATATATATATATATATATATATATATGCATATATAAGTATGTGCAAGCATTTTACTATTTTTCCCATAATTTTTAAGGTTTTTAAACTGATTTATTTCCCTTTTTCATCCATAAAAAATCAATAATTATTTCCAAAATTCTTATTTTGGTAATTTTTTTATTAGAATTTAATATTTATGCTAATATATAGCTAACCTAATTTTTTCATTTTTTTACAAGTTTATTTAGTATTTTTAAGCTAAATTGTATATAATTGTAATATTAGCTATTTTAAGATTCAATTATGTTTTATATTTATAAAATTAAGTCCTGTATTTTTAATTTGTAAATTATATGTTATAAATAATTTTGGTGCTTCCAATTTATTTTCAGAAATTAATTTACTATTTTAATATAACTTAAAGAGGGGAAATTGGCTATTTAAATAATAGCCCAATTGTATTTAAATTATAGACTAAATCTAAACCCCAATTCCCAGCCCATTTCTGATGTAACCCAACACCCAGCCCCAATTAAACCAGCCGAAAGACCCAAGCCCAAATGCTAAATCTACCAGACCCAACCCGGATTAAATCCTGGTCGTTGACCAATTTTGATCAACGGCCCAGATTCATTCTTACCTAATTAAGACAAATGACCCCCCCCCAAACCATTCATTTGCCTCACTCGTCTCTTTTTCTCTATCATTGATTCTCTCTAGAACCTTCCCCCTTCCCCTTCTGCTCTGATGAGTCTCACTCACCTTCTTTGACCACCTCCTGGCCTGAATCTATGGTGGTTTCACCACCCACCAGCCTCCTATGGTCCCTACACACTTGTTTGTTGAGGTTTCATGGTCTGAATACGAAGAGCTTCATCCAGACCTTGTTGATTCGAGTTTTATGGTCGTCTCTGGCCTTGCTCCCGCAAGCCATGTCTATTTCGAGCCTGGCTTCGACTCCTCCTAGTTAGATCAACAATGATCCAAGTCTTTCTCACCGCTTGGGTTTCCCTAAACCCCTAATTTTTTTGTTCTTCGAATTTGTTTTGATCTTTTGTAGATTCAGGTTTTCCCTAAACTTTTAAGATGATTTTCGATACTTATTTCAAAACCATTGCTTTCAAAACCATTATTTTTCTGATCTAGGGTTTTTGAGTTATTCCGATTTTCTTTTTATCTTGTGTGTTTCTCTGATTTTCTTTTTCTTTTGTGAGCTTCTATTATGTTTCTTCTACCGTGTTTCTTTATGCGTTTCTTCTACTATACTTCTTATTAGTCTCTTCTACTGTGTTCCCTATGTGTTTCTTCTACCATGTTTTCATGAGTTCTTCTACTGTGTTTCACATATTGTTCTTTTACTATCTTTCTCATGAGTTTCTTTTACTGAAAGATGCTTGTTAAAGGTTCAGTTTCTTTCTCAGATTTTCGAATTTATTTTGTTAAGTACTTCTGCCTGATTTACTTGTTCATATCTCTGCTCTCGATTGATGGTAGAAACCCTAGAATTTGGGGGTTCTTCCGACTTTTGAGACCATTGGCTATGTGACTTGCTTGTGCTTCATCGCTGAACTTGCTTGATTTCAAAAATCCTAATCTTTTGGACCTATTTGATTTCCTAGAGTTGTTTCATCTACTGCTTCATTAAGTTTCAAATTCATTGCTTCAATCTTGTTTCTTCATATGATTCTAACTTTTGCTAAACTCTACAAGACCTTTACTTGACCCCTTTTTCGTATTCTATCGCTTAACTACCATATTGCTATAGTCTACTACTTACTTATTTTGCAATTGCATGGCACTTTCACTTTGTCATACATTCAGCCCTGCTTGCCTAATACTTGTGTAATCTTTATATGTGTTGAATTTCCCTTCTAAGTGGCTTTCAATTGTGATTGGTTTCAGCCTTCCTATGTATAAGTTTGATTGATTCTCTTTCCATGTTTGCTGGCTTCCCTATTACTCGATTTGAGTCAAAAGCTTTCCTTAGTTTTTCTAACTAGGTTCATTCAGGGACCAATACTTACAAAATTTCTAACCCCCTTAATTTACTGAAAACTGATGGATCGATCCTTACCTTATTTGTTTTAACCGTGTATTTCAAAATTATTCCCTTTATTAAAACCCATATGTATTTACCCCTAATTACCTACTTTCACAAGTTCTTCAGTTGATTTCTTTCCTTAAATAGATTTACCGTTTGAATCCGAATTGCTTAACTAAAGGAAGTTTTGTATTGATTGATTTTTTTAAAATTGATATTCAGTTCCTTAGTTATTTTCTTACCTTCATTCTGCCTATTCTTCACACTATAAATATACGACCCTTTTAAAGACATAGGATCACACACGGTCTTTCTGAATTTACACTTGTACTCAAAAGACATAGTATTCTCTCTTGTTATTAGTACTGTGGCCTATTTCTCAAGGCCTTCTACTGTTTTTACTGTATTTTGTTTCTTTAAAAAACCGATATGTCTTGATTAAGATTTCCAGCAATCACAACAATGTGTTTATTTAATACCATTACTTGCATGTCTGCCTATTGCTCATGTATAGTTCAATATTTACTCTAGCATGCGGTAATTTTCTTTTGCCTGTTCTATTATGAATCCCAAACCCCTGCTCCAATGTGTCTGATGATATGGTTTGTTTGAGGCATGACAGTACTGAATATTACTGTTCATGACTCAAGCTTGATACCCCCGGGGATCCTAATCCATATGATTCTCTATTGTTATGTGTTTTTGTAGGCTTATAGGCATGCCAGCATCACCATTGTTGTGCATGACCAAAGATTACCCTTGCCAAGCATAGGCTCCCTGCAATCAGATCAAAATCTCTGACCCCCTTTTGTGTAAAGTTATCAATTCTGTATCTACTTCCCAGTACCCTTTTCCCTTTTCTTTACTTCCCTAGTCCTTAAAGTTCTATTTCTACACTTGCCTACTCTCTTAGACTTTATGTTCTGCTCCCCTGTTGTGAGCCTTGCCTTGGGACCCTTTGAGCACCCTCTGAACTTGGACACTTGAGGGCTGGTCCTGCCATACTTCATTTGTTCCAATCTTATAATACATTTGGGTGTGAGCATTGCTCGGAGTCCCTTTGAGGCTCTTAGGGAACTTTGACACACTCAAATGGAAAGTCTTTGGAGTTGGTTTACCTCATATTTCAAACATAAAGTCTGAATCAGGCTCTCCTTGGTTGCATATTTATTTATATTTTTCTGATGTATTTTTTTACTTTAATCTGGGGTGTAATAATTTGTAATAAACTCTTGGGGATGGGTATTGAAAAATACGGGTAACTATGTATGCTAAAAGGGTTGAAATCATGTTGATAGTTTCTTAAAATAATTTCTGCATTTAGATATCATGTTCATAGGTTTCAAATTATTTCTTCATATAGAAATCATGCCTATAGGTTCTTAAAATAATTTTTGCACTTAGATATCATGTTCATGGGTTTCAAATTATTTCTACATATAGAAATCATGACTATAGGTTCTTAAAATAATTTTTGCATTTAGATATCATGTTCATGGGTTTCAAATTATTTCTGCATATAGAAATCATGCCTGTAGTTCTTAAAAATAAATTCTGCACTTAGAAATCATGTTTATAGGCTTTCAAATAATTTTTGCATATAGATATCATGTTCATAGGCTTTCAAATAAATTCTGCACTTAAATATCATGTTTATAGGTTCTTAAAACATTTCAGCACCTAGATATCATGTGTATAAGTTTTTAAAACAAGTCTTCTACATTCTACACCACATTTAAAATCTAATCCACTTAGAAAGCATACGTATAGGAATTCTTAAACAAATCTGAGATGCTTCATTCATATAGGGATATAAAAATTAATAATAAGGGTACCGTCAGTTACAGAGCTAATAATCAGTTCGTTTAAATCTGACCTCTTTTTTAATAATCTGATTTCCACACTTAGCACATTTAATGAGTATGCATTCAAATAGTTTATTTCAAGCTTTATTATTTCTGAATTCAATAGATATCATGCTTATAGGACCTCGTCTCAACACTTAGGCAGGCCCTAGGGTAAACTTAAATCTGAATCCTTCTAATAACTACAACCAGCAGGCAAGCTTAATTTGGGCTTTTGATCTGAATTATGTATTAAACCAGTCTGCCTCAACCTTTAAGTTCTCACATGTTTAATCAGACCTTAACTAGTATGTATGAGTCATGCTAATTATGTGCTTCTTTTGTTCAAAAGGGGGTATATCTGAGCCTTTGCTTGTTATGTGTTTTTCACCAACTTGCTATACATGTTTTGTATGTCGCCTTAGAGTTTTTGCCTTTAAAACCACAAATGAGCCTAACATCCCTACCTCCCTTAGTATTAGTAGTCCTAAACGCCCTGAGACTAATAGGATTGGGACGGGTAATAGCATGCAATAGGTAAGCGAGACCATTTCGCGCTTTAATAACTTAACGTGGTGGGAAGGGTAGATATGGATATAATGACCACGCAATAATGCCACATGTAGCCCCTCATTAAGGAATGATATCTGGGCATTGTGTGGGATGATCCATATTATTAATAAACCTAGGACCCACTCCCTTTATTTTTTATTTCTTTGTTTTCGGCATTTTAAACTCCTCATTTTAAAATCAGCTTTTCTAATTGTTCTTTCAAACCTTGTTTACTTTCAAACCTTTATGTGATAAAAATCCCCTCTTATTTGAGCCCTATTTGTCTATATGCTAATTTTACCCAAATTCACAATAATAGTCTAGCCGGAAACCACACGAGTGGATTCTAAGGGGTGCCTAACTCCTTCCCCTTAGAATAATTTCAAGCCCTTACCCAAACTCTGGTTATTCAAATCAAACCTCTTCCGTGTCCTACCGCACCCTAATCATTATGTGGCGACTCTTTAAATCAAGCCCAATTCCCAAAAGCAATGAGTTGTCCTCCCATATGTCTCAAACCCAATCTCGCGAGAAAAAAAGGGGGCGCGACAGCATGAGGACTCTGCTGGGGAACTTTTAAGGTTTTTACCATTTCAGACCTTTATTGTGAATTTATGTTTCTTCATGCATAATTATTTTTTTATTTCTTTTAAGAATTCAATTTTCTTTTCGATTGCAAAACTGACTGGTCTCCTTTTTCTTTTTTTTTTAATTCTTTCCTTTACCACTGCTTTAAATTATGAAAATTGTTGTATTTACTACTTTCTTAAACGTGCAAATACATGACTACATGCCTTTAACTGTTTCATAATCGTGCTCGACATCTTATTCCACTCGTGCCAAACAAATAACATAGCAAAGCTTATAATGAGTTCTTGCGCTCTTCCTGTATCATTACCCCTATATTTGGAAAGGCATATTTGCGGTAAAACTAGTCGATCAACGATCTCATCGACAGTTTCGTACCTTTCCCCCTTGAGTTGTCCGCTCAAGGGTACCGGTCTAAAACCCCATAGAAACCTCACTCTATTTAAATTGTGCATGGATCATGGTCAAACCCAGCCGAGTCAATTATGTTGTCCACATAATAACTCATTAGGATAGCCTTGTCCAAAATCCATCAGGTTTCCCTGAAACACAAACAGACATTTTCACATTTTGTGCATTTATTTGGAGAACTAAATGCTTTTATGCCAATTATTGATGTTAAATAGTCGAGTCCGGTGGGGGAAAGGGCCTAACCTTATTTTCTTGCAGACAATGAGGCACGAAATCCCTAGATTTGGCATGGTTACCAACATCCACCCTAGACTGCTAAGCTGGTGAAAAGATCTTCATTCTAGTGAACATACTCTTGTCCGAAAATATCTAGGGAATCTACCCTCCCTCCATGAAATCCATCCCAACAAGAAGATCATTGAAGCTGCTACTCTCTTTTGGGATTATGAGATGTCTGTCTTCCGTTTCAGGGAGATTGAAATGACACATTTGCTAGAAGAAATAGGAGGATTAGTCGGCTTAGTATGGGAGACTCTAGGTTTATTGACGCTTGGGAACCACAAAGGTAGGGATTTCCTCAAAATGATGGGTCTAAAGAAGAATCCAAAACTGACATGCCTCAAAGAATCATATATCCCTTTCGATTATTTGTACGAGAGGTACGGTCATAGCAAATCCTATCGTACCTATCCTGATGAGTTTGCCATTACCTCATTGGGTCATATCCATCGAAGGGTCTTTGTATTCATATTCTGTTTCCTAGGGTTGATTGTGTTTCCAATGAAGAAAGCTAGAATCCACACCCGACTAGCCATGGTCACTAAAACTTTAATGGAAGGAATTAGAGGGCAACCATTCAGTATTTTGCCTATGATCATCGCATAAATATACCGGGCCCTAGAGAAATGTCAATGGGGAGTTAGTCACTTCGAGGGTTGCAATTTGCTACTTTAGTTGTAGCTCATGGAGCATCTACAAAAGTGTGAATACCGACAAGAGATTCAACGAAGGGACTGGGACGATCATATCACTTTCCATCACCCAAAGCGAATGAATTATATCCCTGATATGTTTGCTCAGCTAGAGGATGCCAAAGGATGGTTCGAGCTATTTGATAATCTGACCGAGGAGCAAGTATAATGGATGTTCGAATGGTTTCCAACTGGAGAATTCATTGCCCGATTGCGAGACGCACCTTTTATGCTATTGATCGGTGAAAGGAATGTACCTTTATATCCCTCTCTAAGTTATGAGGCAAGATGGTAGGAAGCAGCTTGTACCCAGGGTCGACAAAATGAGTCACTTTCTGGCTGACTTCCAGAATGATGATAGCCCTTACAAGTGCCAAGCTCATCATATGTGGCAATGCAAGAGCGTCATGGGAAGGGATACCATCAAACCAGATCTATACCATGCCGGTTGTACTCCTTACTATTTCAGATGGTTGGAGGATAATCATGATGGTCTGGGTTAGCCTAGGTACATTCAAGGTCACAAGATCGTAGATGAAAAGGCTAAGGCACTGGTTGAATACAATCAGCTATGCAAGAGAATCCGGGAATGCATAAGTGAGCACCATGAGATACAAGAAGACAATCAAAAGCTAATTGAGTAATGGAAGGACATGGTCGTCAATACCAACAAGCGACTAGGATACCTGGAGCGAGGCATACTGGATCTGGAAGGAAGGTTTCTTAAAAGGGTCAAAGAATGTCCAAATGCTAAGGGTAACGAAGGCGGACATCTAGCCAGAGCCTACATGCTGCTGGGATTTCGCGAGCTGGGGAAATTTTTCGATGGAGCCAAGGATGTTGAATCTGGGGAAGGTCTTCAGGGACCAAGTAGATAGGACTTTATCTTTTCGCTATTTGTAATGTAATAAGTCCAATGGCCATTAGTGACTTTATTTTTCCTGTTATTTAGTGTCGATTTGGGATTCATCTTATTTTCTATCAATGAAATGAAGCATTTAGCATTCCATGTTCTGCAAATCAACTTGTCTCTAGGGCTACCTTGGGCACAACGAGGCTCCCAAATTAGGACACACTTTATATTTTCTCATTACGTGTTTAAATATTGCATCGATTTTCCAGGAACCTCACTAACATGGTTACCTTTTTGTTTTATTTTTGTTTTCATGATTCCCCTCCCTAAAGGTTAGTTCGAGCATTCTGTCAACATCATCCTATTCCACAAGATCCAAGGGCTCTCCACCCACTCCTCCTCTCAGTCCCATCAAAAACAAGAACAAAGGAAAGATGGAAGATTTGAACAACACCAGGAAGGAATACTCAACTGAACGGGTAGAGGTCACCCACGGTCATGGTACTTTGGTTCCCAAGGAGAATGCCTCCCAACTGGAGCAAAAGCTGCTGAAATTTCCGGAAGAGCTTGATCAAGTCCAGAATTTGGCGAATCTGTCATTTTCCCTCACTACTCCAAACATAAATTTCCCAAATGCTCAGAACCCCACACCTCCACAGAGTCTCCCAAAGCAACAAAACCACATCGCTCCTCACCACTACTGCAACACCTGCATACTTCCAACAATAACCCGCTGCTCATCGAAAAACCACAAAACTCCACAAATGATCACTGCCACACCCACCATAATACTGCCGTCTACGTGGAGACGATGCCGCACTCCACCCCACCCATCTCAAACACACCCGAGATTGATGAAAATGATTTGCTCATCAAAAATCTGGCCGAAGAGCTTAAAAAGTTGACTAGCAGAATTCAGGGTGTTGAAGGTAGTAAGGGGGTTGAGGGGCTAAACTACGAAGATCTTTGCATAAAGCCCGATGCCAAACTACCTGACGGGTACAAACTTCCCAAGTTCGAGATGTTTGATTGTACAGGGGATCCGAGGGTCCACTTGAGAACATATTGTGACAAGCTAGTCGGAGTGGGAAAAGATGAGAAAATCCACATGAAGCATTTCACGAGGAGCTTAAAAGGAAATGCTTTATCTTGGTACATCAGCCAAGATCCAAAGAAGTGGCCAAAGTAGGTAAGCATGCGTCCGACAATATGGACAAGTTCAGATTTAACATGGAGAATGCGCCGGATGTGTTCTACATTCAAAATCTAAAGAAGAAGCACGCAGAAACCATCCACGAGTATGCTAATCATTGGAGGTCCGAAGACTCTAAGATTAGACCTACTTTAGAAGAAGAACAGATGAACAAATTCTTCGTTCGGGCCCAAGACCCACAATATTATAGGAAACAGATGATGATCGAGGGCCACAAATTTTCTGACATTATCAAGCTAGGGGAAAGGATCGAAGAGAGCATCAAAAGCGGTATGGTTACTAACTTCGAGGCTTTATAAAATACAAACAAGGCCTTACAGTCAGACGGTGTGTCCAAGAAAAAGAACGTAGGAGCCGTAATGGTGGCATAGAGAACCAAATCTCCCGTCAAATACCAAACCTACCCAATGTCCCGACTCACATATCAGCCTACTCCTAACTACCAAGCACCATCACCCTCTTACCAAACCCCACCACTCACCTATCAATCACCTCCCACATATCAGCCCACTTCACCCAAATAATCCCAACCAGCACATGTTTACCAAGCCTACAACACTCAACCATCCCACTACCAGTCCCCTCCTTCACACCAAAACTTCCCTAGACCCCGACCAAACTTTGACCAAAGACCCCAAAATAGTACACGGCTATTACTGAACCTATTGACCAATTGTATGAAAGACTCAAAACTGCTGGTTATGTCACCCCTATCCCTGCTGCTCCTGAAAACCTTTCTCAGTGGATTAATCAAATATGTGCATACCGTTCGGGCATGAAATGACACACCATTGACGAATGCCATTCTATGAATGATAAGATCAAGACTCTTATTGACAACAAGATTATTGTGGCAAAGGAATATGCTCCAAATGTCCGCAATAACCCTCTGCCAGACCACAAGGGTAGAGGCATTAACAAGATTAAAATAGAGGATGACTAGGACCCCAAGGGATCGATCAGTTTGATCACAGAAGGTAACGATCCAAAGAAGCCAATAGTCACCCTTAATCTGATTGTAGTCCAGATTTAGCCCTCTAGAGATACCGAGATAAATATGTCCATGCCACTTGCGTTTGATGCATCATAATATGCAAAGACGACAACACAAATTGAGGTTCATTTCGTGTCTCTAGCAAAGGCACGTATACCATTCGAAGTTGCAGTTTTACCGCCCAAAGTACAGGCTCCGTTCGGAGTAAAGATAGTCATGCCAATTCCAGTGGCAATGTCAGCCATAACACCGTTCCACACAAAGGTATACCATGGGACTAAACAGCCGAGGCAAGAAGGAAAGGCAAAGTTATGTTCAGGAAAGCTATTCCAGCACAGGATATGACGAGAACTGGTACAGTTTATACCCCGGAACATCTGGCTGAGTCAGCTAAGCAGACTTCCAACCGGCCAACCATCACCGAGACCGGGCCTGACAATCTTTGGAGAAAGATATAGGACAAGAAATACTCTGTCATTGATCAGCTGAACAAGATATCAACGGAAATTTCCATCCTTGCTTTGCTACATAACTCTGATGCGCACAAAAATGCCCTGTTAAGGGTACTGAGTGAGGCATATGTACCGAGCAGCATCACCGGCGAGGAGATGACTAACATGGTAGGCCAGGTATTGTAAAGTCACAAGATCACTTTTCATGAAGTTGAGCTGCCGCCAGACATGTTGAGTCACAAAAAAGCGTTGCACATCACCGTGCAATGCGAAGATTACTTTATAACTAGAATCCTAATTGATGAAGGGTCCAGCCTCAACAATTGTCCATTAGTAACACTCAGGACATCGGGAAAGGGACTGCATGAGATCAAGGAAGGGGCCATCAATGTCAAAGCTTTTGACGGTTCCCAAAGGTCCACCATTGGGGAAATTAGCATGTGCTTGCAAATGGGGCCTACTTGGTTTGATGTTGACTTTCAAGTGATGGATGTGCCGACATCTTACAATCTGCTATTAGAATGATCTGGATTCATGCTGCTGGGGCCGTAGCATCAACAATACATCAGGCAGTGATGTTTGAGTTGAATCACTAGGAGGTAATCATCTACGGCAACGGAAGTAATCCCATATACAGTCGCCAATCCACTCCAGCAATCGGAGGTAGAAGAAAGATAGGTGGGGAAACTTATCACCACATCGAGTAGTTCAACACCATTGATAAAGAAAAATTGGGGGATCATAAAATTGAGAACATATTGAACTTGAGCGGATATGAACCTGGCAAGGGGCTTGGCAAGAACCTCCAAGGAATCGCTAAGCCTATCAAACTCAAGAAACATGGCACCACCTTTAGTCTAGGATATGAGTATACCTGGGAAGAGTTCAACAACTGGTCGCCACCATGGCGCGGCCCTTACTATCCATTGGAGCAGCCAACACCAAACTTCGAATAGACTTTCCAATTGACCAAAGTTATTTATGGGTCAGAAGAAGAGGAAGCACTATCAGCGATGCAAAATTTGTTCCTGGAAGATGATGATATGGATTGTTGCGTTATTCTCGAGAAGGAGGGGGTGGAAGGACCTTTCATACAGGCAGTAAGCAGAGGAGCATGCCTCAATAACTAGACCATCAGAACCACCAGAGCGCGACGAGCTTCGGGATAGCAAGGCTGAACAAGCATTATGCACTATCTTTTATTTTTACTAGCTGACTTTCCTTTCGCATTTTAAATTTTGCAGTAATATATTCAATGTTCAAAACAGTTATGGAATTTACCAAAGCATTTTGATTTTTCTTATAAATCAATACTCTTATTATTTTCTCTCATTACTTTACTTATACAACATTACTATTACTTGTCTTGATGAATCAATGACTGTTACATGCAATAAGACAATGCCACAAACGAACATAGACTTAGAGGAAGATGACATACCTGAAGAGATTGTCAAGGAAGTTGAGAATTTTGAAAACAGACCAAAGTCCAACCTGGACGAGACTGAGATTGTTAACCTGGGAGACGAAGAGAATGTCAAAAAAACACGAATCAATATTTTCTTATCACCATCAGAAAAGGAAGAGTAGACAAAATTTCTAAGAGAATATGAGGACATATTCGCCTGAATTGTATGATGACATTACTGGACTGAGTACATCTATTTTCGCACATAAACTGCCAGTCTGAGTATATCTATTTTTACACACAAAATGCCAACTGATCCGACATGTCCGCCGATAAAACAGAAGCTCAGAAAGTTCAAGCCAGATATGAGTATGAAGATCAAGAAAGAAGTCACCAAGCAGGTCAAACCCAAAGTGCTCAGGGTAGTGGAATACCAACATGGTTAGCTAACATCGTGCTAGTGCTGAAGAAAGACGGGAAGGTTAGAGTCTGTGTCGACTACCGGGATCTCAACCGGGTCAGTCCGAAAGATGACTTTCCTTTACCAAATATACACATCCTCATCGACAATTATGCCAAGCATGAACTATAGTATTTTGCTGGTTCTCATCAAATCTGGATGGACAAAGAGGATGCTGAGAAAATGGCTTTCATTACGCCGTGGGGAATGTACTGCTACAAGATGATGCTGTTTGGGTTAAAGATTGTAGGGGCCACCTACATGAGGGCCATGACAACCATTTTTCATGATATGATACACAAGGAGATCGAGGTATATGTAGATAACGTTATCATCAAGTCCAAGAAGGCCACTGATCACATGGAAGATTTGAGAAAGTTCTTCAATAGATTGGGAGATACAACATAAAACTGAATCCTGCAAAATATACATTTGGGGTTCCCATTGGATAATTACTTGGGTTTATTGTGAGCCGCCGGGGGATAGAACTAGATCCATCAAAGGTCAAGTCCATTCAAGAATTGCCACCGCCAAAGAACAAAAAGGTGGTGACGAGTTTCTTAGGAAGACTCAACTACATCAGCCAATCCATAGCACGATTTATGGTCATCTATGAGCCGATCTGCAAGATGTTGAAGAAGGATGCTGCCACCAAGTGGACCGATGAATTCCAGAAAGCTTTCGACAGAATCAAGGATGTAACGACCCGACCAATTATTTTGGGCCCTAGCGCATCATTCGGTAGTCTGAGGCTATGAGCAGTTTCATTTTAGGTATTGTTACTTGTACGTGTGGTCGGAATTGAATTTTGGGATATCCAGAGTTGATTTGGAAGGAGAATTCTTGTTTCAATAGCTTAAAGTTGAAAGAATAAACTAGGATTGGAATTTTGAGTAAACGACCTTGGAATCGCATGATGACTTCAAACTTGGGCCTATGCCCGGATTGGGTTTTGGATAACCCTGGAGCATGTTGGCGCCTATTGTGGAAGTTAGCATTTTAGAAGAAATTTCATAAGTTTGGCTTGAAGTGTATTTTAGTGTTATCGATGTCCATTTAGGACTCCGAGAGTGTGAATAGCTCTGTATGGTGGGCACGATCGGAAATGAATTCGGAGGTCCGTAGGTCATTTTGGAGCCATTTGGCTAAAGATAGAAATTTGAAGGTTTTTGAGAAGTTTGACCGGAGTTGGACTTTTTGATATCGGGGTCGTAATCCATTTGTGGAAGTTGAAGTAGGTCCGTCATATCTAATATGACTTGTGTGCAAAATTTGAGGTGAATCGGACGTGATTTGATAGGTTTAAACATCGGGAGTAGAAGTTTGAAATTTCGAAGTTCATAAAGCTTGAATCTGGCTGCAATTCATGGTTTTAGCATGTTTGATATGATTTGAGGCCTCGAGCAAGTCCGTAATATGTTTTGGGATTGGTTGGTACGTTTAGTTGAGGTTCCGGGGGCCTCGGGTGGATTCCGGGTGGTTAATAGATCAAAAAATGGGATTTTTTGAAGGATGAAGGATGAAGGTTGCTGTCATAACCGCACCTGCGAAAATGGGCCGCAAGTGCGGTTTGAACTAAAGTGAAGGGGGGCTGCAGATGCGGTCAAGGAGCCGCAGATGGGAAACCGCATCTGCGGTAGAGGGCTCACAGAAGCGAAAATGAGGGGGCCTGGGAAGGACCGCAGACGCGGTAGAGGAGCGGAACCTTATAAGCGGTCAACGGGCCGCAGGTGCGAAAAAAATAGGGGAAGAATAGTTCTTTTAAAATCGGATATTTGGCCATTTCTCTCATATTTTTCATGGCTTGGGCGATTTTTTGGGAACTTCAAGAAAGGGTTTTCATCATCAATGATAAGGTAAGTTATCCCCACCTATTTTGAGTTAAATACATCAATTATGTATAGATTTTGGTATGTAAATGGGTAAAAATTTGGAGTTTTGGTAGAAAGAGCTAGAAATTGTATTCTTGGAATCTAGCCACGATTTCGTGTATGGAATTTAGAGAAAATTATATATTTGAGTTGCTGAGGTCATGGGTAATCTTTATCTTCGAAAAATTTTGGATTTCGGACACGTGGGCCCAAGGATGTTTTGTTTCACTTTTCGATCGGAGTTAGGAATTGCTATAAATTAGATTGTAATATTTTAGCATTTATTAATGGATTTGCATAACCGTTGGCTAGTTTTGGAGCGTGGTGCATCAAGTAGAGTCTTCGGAAGGGCGTGGGATGCTGGATATGGATCTTCGGAGCGAGGTGAGTCTCGTTTCTAACCTTGTAAGAGGGAATTGTCCCCATAGGTGAAATAATTGATTATGTGCTCCTATTTGCGGGGGCTACGTATGCACGAGGTGACGAGAGTCCGTGCGTAGCTACTATTATGCAATTATCCGGGTAGTTAGGACCCAAAAGCATGTTATATTTGGATTATTTATTAGCCCATTGATAGCTCGAATTGCTTAAATCACATTGAATTAGTAAGTGAATTTCTAAAAGGATTAATCTTCTTTTCTTAAAATTTGTTGAAGGAGAATTGGTTTTATTTGGATCAATATTCCCCGATAAGTTCTTAATTGACTAATTGAGCATGTATCCTTATGTGTACTTGCGTCGCATGCATGATTCGCGAGCAGGGTATATGTTTATTTATGGAATGGGCCGAATGCCCCGGCAGATTAAATAGATGCATCTATGGTTCGGGCTGTTCGACCCTCGACAATGCACAGTTTACATTTCTGTTGGAGTGGGTCGTCGACCTCGGCATGATTTGTGCATGATATATATTATTTCCTGATAATTTTAAATGTGGATATTGCCTTTCATGGCTTGATATAAATTGATAAAATAATGAAAAGTAAACCTTGAAAATCCTTTATTATTTGTTGAAGGTGTTTACCTGTTTTCTCGCTTTGTGAGTTAGAACTGCTATACAAATCCATGATTTCCTCATGCTTTTAGTATATTATTATTGTACCTTTAGCAAGTATTGAAGTCGACCATCTCGTCTCTACTTCTTCGATATTAGGCGGGATACTCGTTGAGTACATGTTGTTTACGTACTCATACTACACTTCTGTGCATTTTTGTTATATAGGTATATGTAACTCCAGTGGCCTACTCGGTGTAGCAGCACAGATAACTCTGGCACTAAGTGAGATGTACCATTCAAGATGACCGCAGATAGAGCAGTCCCTTCCAGTGTACTGTATTTACTTCATGTCCAGTGTATTCCGGATGGATATTGTATTTTATTTTCTTGTCAGTAGAT
Source organism: Nicotiana glauca (assembly GCA_026770625.1). NCBI lineage: Eukaryota > Viridiplantae > Streptophyta > Magnoliopsida > Solanales > Solanaceae > Nicotiana > Nicotiana glauca. The sequence goes on from MU738124.1 coordinate 331,425, forward strand.
GCTCATGCCTGTGCAACATCGGGTTCTGGGATGGTTTGAAGTATTGTATTAACTTCTTATCATTTAGATTTGATTTGAGACTTTATTCTTTAAAATTGCTAAATTTGGAGGAAAATCCTAGACTTCAAAAGTATTAAAAACGAGATTTTGATTAAGAAATTTGGTTGGCTTGCCTGACAGCAGTGTCCGGCGCCACCACAACCCTTAGTGGATTTTGGGTCGTGACAACATAGTTTCAGAGCCCTAAGTTCCTAGGATCTCACGAGTCATGACCAAGTCTAGTAGAGTCTCGTAGATCGGTACGGAGACATCTGTGCTTATCCTCGCAAGGCTGCAGGACTGTTAGGCGTACTTCCCTTCTTGATTCCTTATCGTGCAATTCAATTCCTATAAGGCTTATGCCTTTGTTTCTTCCTACTCAATCTTATGCGACGCAAATCGCCTTTTATAAATCGAGAATTGAAGAACTGTGGTGGCACTACAGATGTGATACGGGATGTTTATCCCGGTGTAGGTTACTGGATTATTATCGCCACCTTATGGAAGGGTATTCTAATGTTTCAGCTCAGTAATGGTACTTTTGAGAGCTCTGAGGTTAGGCACACGTTTCCATGATGCTTATGAACGAATGTTGTGCAATAGTGATATGATGGTAGGATGTTTTGCCCACGTGTCAGGGCAGTGAATCACTTGAAGGGTGGTTTACTCAGTGTATAATCAAGAGATTCAATATTTTATTCCCGGGAGGGGAAAGACAATCGAGCTAAGGATGGTCAGATGTGGGCTGGTGAAAGTAATGAGACTTGATATGTGCAAGCGTTGTAGGGTTTTCTTCTATGATGGGATGTCGTTGTCCTAATTGAAAGTACTAAGTTTGTCGGTGTTATGATCTACTACGATTTGCCTTTGGGGCAAGATATTGTGACATAGGATTGGAGATGCAACTATCAGATGTTGCAAGGTGCGGCAATCCAGGATTGAATCAGTATTCTTAATGTTGACGGTTAGATAAAGATGACCTTCGGAAAGGTTTAAAGTTAGCATCAATTGTGGATTCAAGTGCCACGAAGTTAGATTTTATTTAAGGCAGCCACTGAATAGCAAAAGATGAGAAGGACATTTGGGAAGGGTCAGGCGGAGTTTTAAACTTCTAAAAGGCCAGGCTTAGGGAGCGCAGGTCGAGTAGTTGATTAAAGATCTGAGTTTACCCAAAGTGGGAGAGCAGCGGAGCTGTGTAGGGGCTTGGTAATAAGATGACTATGCGAATTAGGAGAGTCTAGAACGATTTGAGAATATTGGTGCTTGGTTATTGGGGTCTACGGATATAATTTGAAGTAGGGATTCTTGTGCGGCCGGAGATTTAATATAATGGAAAGGAGCCCCTTAAATGAAGAAGGATGTAGCATTTAATTTGAATTGAAAGGATCTTGTCGCACACTTAAAGGATGTTCACGAGGGGTAAATGGACCTGTGCAGATGGAGAGTGAGCTCAGACTCAGGAAGGTTCATTGATGTCGTAGTGATTATCCCTTGTGCAGCAGTGTTGGAAGATGCCGGGGGAGCCTTCTATAGGTAGATTACCCGAGTGAGCAGGTTAGCAGTCGCACGTTTGGCGAGGCTTCTGTGAAGAGTTTTATCGGTTATGTAGCAAAGAGTTTGGTCGTGCAAATGCAGTGGGTGAATCAGGGTATAAAAGAATGGGGCTTTGCGGAAGGAATCACAGAATTTATGCGGTTGATCGCGCAAGGTTATGTCGATGAAAGCTAGAGAATCTTGGTGAATTCTAGAGTTATGAAATAATGGCTTCAAGCTAAGTGGGAGAGTCCCACCGCTTATGATTGGGTTGCATGGTTAACTACTTGCGAGGTTTCTGGTTATTAGCATATTCATGGGCTATTGCAGCTGCGGGGAAAGACCATACGTGGTGATTTAAGCAAAGGAAGTATTAAGGGTGTGCTATCGTTGGCCCTATTGGCCCATGTTCAGACTTGGGGAAAGATTCAGGATTTTGCCTTGTAAAGATGCGGGTTCCCAGGGAAGTGATTTGGTGGGTTATTTGCCAAGAGGGTATTCATATGATGGAAGAATAATAGATTTGATTATATTCGGGGCCAAGTCAGAGCGGGTGGTTCTCAGCAACAGCCCTAGTGGATTCAAAGATGTCAAAGTGTGGTGCCTAATGGTTTTAAGCCTATAGGTGCGGTTAAGAACCAAGCTTGGTGGCAGTCTATGTGAAGAGGCAGAGAATGTTCTATGATGCTTTTACTTGCGATGTGGCGATTGAGAGGTATGAAATGGTTCATGGGATTTGAGATAGCATGGTCTTGTAATTCAAGGCCACTCGAAATGAGTGCAGATGGAGTATGTTATGTGTTGGATGGAGTTAGTATTATCTCTAAGGCAATCCAGGATAAATTGGAAAAAGGTAGATTGATTGGCCATAGTTGGAATGGGCATATTTATGTTAGTGATCAGTTTCCTTCAGCGTGATCAAGTTATGCAAGTGATTGTGACGGTGCGTATCAGGCTTGTCAGCCGCCGTAATTGATGTTATTCAGAAGCATTTTACTTTTATGGCTTATTATGTGGAAGAAGATTCCCGAAGTGCTATGGTGGTTTAGACCACTACTTAGAGATTTGCATATTCTACGGTTATGAGAGTTCACCTATGTGATAATATGGATCTCCTGAAGTGAGTTAAGTGAAAAGTTTTCATATGATGAATTGTTAACCTATTATTGGTTCTGGAGTTATAATGAAAAGCATGTTCTATCGTATATTGGCATGTTGGGTGCAGTGAGTAGTATGGAATTTGAAGTGAAGACCAAAGTTACAACTCGGTGTTGTCAAAGATGTCGCGAGCTCGGATGAGCAGGAAATAAGTTTTTGATGATTAAAGATTTAAACCAAGTATGAAGGTTTGCGATAATGTCGTTAAGTTGAGAATATATGCCTTAAACCAAGTATAAAGGTTTGCGATAATGTCGTTAAGTTGAGAATATATGCCTGAAGGGCACTCAGTTACTGAGTTGTGGACTATGGATGAGTACTCTGGTTATGGCAGTTGTTCTTGTGTGTTATGAGAAGAGGGAAATTAGTATGGACCTTTGAAAGGCTATTGGCTTAGTTTGATAAGATCAGGATCTACTTAAGGTCGGTGGATGGATTTAAATATGAATATGGGCTCTATGTCAGGCCAGGTGTGTTCATTTTAGTAATGTGTTCCTTATGGAGTAGTCAGGGTGTTATTTCATTGTCAGATATTTCATGTAGTGATACGTTGCGCCGTGTGAGTTGTGAGACGGCATGAGAAATTGTTTATGTGTTGAGGATCTGCATTGAAATGACGTATTATGAGCAAAATAACGCTTGAGATTCAGATTGTATATCGCACCTCAGGTGTGCTCGAGTTTTGTAGCTTATAGCGCTATATGTCCCCTCAGGGATGGTATTATGCACTTAGCGTGCTTGTGACCAAATTCGATATCTTGTTGTAATAAGCAATTTAGCTCGACGTATATATCCTTATGCGAGTTCTACGTGTGGATCGGTTGGCACGCCACCATGGGTATGTTACTTGGATCGGGTGGCAAGCCGCCATGGCTATGTTGTTTTGATCGGGTTGCGCGCTGCAATAGCATGATATTCAGTACCATTCCCCATATCTGTTTATTGTGTTTTGTTTCCTATTTTTTTGAAGGAAGCTCATATTAGTTATGCGCCTGCGTCGCATGTATGATTCGCGAGCAGGGTAATTAAGATGGCTTTCAGAGTTCATTTTCCTTTTTGTATCGCATTCTAATTGGTAGCCTGTTGGCACATTGTGGCATCATATAACTTTTGGTCATGTCGGGATGGCTTGTTTTCTGAGTAGTTCATACTGGGTGAGACTAGATTTTTGGATTTAGGATCTGTGCAATCTGAGTATATGGAGTATATTACAGGTGCAACGACCATTATTTGGCCCTGAATGAGGTGATGGCTTTTGTGAGGGGAATAGACCCAATGATTTGTTGACTTAGCAGTTGGTTAGGAATTTCTGCACATCTCTTTCATCGCGGTTTTATTGTAAGAATTAGAGCAGGACCTATGTAGGTCATGAGGTGCAATGGGAGCCTCAGATTTGTGGAATTTCGTTTAATTGATCAGAGAAAGTTATGGTGGTCCTATGAGTAAAGTGGTGCAAGTTATGAATTTAGCAAAGTTGTGCAGTCATGTCTGGGTACAGCGTGTAGTTATTGATATGATGAGCGCATGTTGGAAACATGCCTAGCATTCAATTCCGAATGTTGGAAATGGACTTTAAGGCGTATCTGCTTGAGTAAAAGAGAATATCTTTGGAATTGATCGAGCCAATATGCTCAACTGAGTAGTGGTAGCACAGGAAGATTCACGAGAAGTTAAACAGCAATTTCAGACTACTCCAGTTTAGTTCTCAGCACGTTCGATGACGAACGTATGTTTAAGTGGGAGAGAATGTAATGACCCGAACGGCCATTTTGGGTCCTAGCACGTCATTCAGCATTCTAAGGACATGAGCAGCTTCATTTCAGGTATTTTGACTTGTACGTGTGGTCGGAATTGAATTTCGGGAAGTCCAGGGTTGATTTGGAAGGAGAATTCTTATTTCGGAAACTTAAAGTTGAAAGAATGAACAAGGATTGGAATTTTAAGTAAACGACCTCGAAATCAGGATCTGAAGTTCCAGCAAGTTCGCATGATGATTTCGGACTTGGGTGTATGCCTAGATTGGGTTTTGGATAACCTGGGAGCATTTCGGTGCCTATTGTGGAAGTTAGCATTTTAGAAGAAATTTCATAAGTTTGGCTTGAAGTGTATTTTAGTGTTATCGATGTCTGTTTGGGATTCCAAGACTGTGAATAGCTTCGTATGGTGATTCTGGAGTTGGGGGCACGATCGAAAGTGAATTCGGAGGTCCGTAGGTCATTTTGGAGCCATTTGGCTGAAGATAGAAATTTGAAGGTTTTTGAGAAGTTTGACCGGAGGTGGACTTTTTGATATCGGGGTCGGAAATCAATTGTAGAAGTTGGAGTAGGTCCGTAATGTCAAATATGACTTGTGTGCAAAATTTGAGGTCAATCAGACGTGACTTGATAGGTTTAAATATCGGAAGTAGAATTTTGAAATTTCGAAGTTCATAAAGCTTGAATCGGGGTGTAATTCATGATTTTAGCATTGTTTGATATGATTTGATGCTTCGAGCAAGTGCGTAATGTGTTTTGGGAATGGTTGGTAGGTTTAGTTGAGGTCCCGGGGGCCTCGGGTGGATTCCGGGTGGTTAATGGACAAAAATGGGATTTTTGGAAGGATAAAGGTTGTTGGATGTTGTCATAACCGCAACTGCGAAAATGGGCCGCTGGTGCGGAGCCGCAGATGTGGCCAGGGGAGCTGCAGTTGTGGTTTGGACCAAAGTGAAGGGGGGGGCCGCAGATGTGGTCGAGGAGCCACAGGTGCGGAACCGCATCTGCGGTAGAGGGCTTGTAGAAGCGGATATAAGGGGGCCTGGGAAGGACCGCATATGAGGCAGAGGAGCCGCACCTGCGGAACCGCAGAAGCGGTCAACGGGCCGCAGGTGCGAATATAGCTGGGGCAGAATGGTTGTTTTAAAATCGTATATTTGGCCATTTCTCTAATATTTTTCATGGCTTGGGCGATTTTTGGTGAGCTTCAAGAAAGGGTTTTCATCATCAATGATAAGTTAAGTTATCACCACCTATTTTGAGTTAAATACATCAATTATGTATAGATTTTGGTATGTAAATGTGTAAAAATTTGGAGTTTTGGTAGAAAGACCTAGAAATTATATTCTTGGAATCTAGCCACGATTTTGGGCATGGAATTTAGATAAAATTATATATTTGAGTTCCTAAGGTCATGGGTAATCTTTATCTTCGAAAAATTCCGAATTTCGGGCACGTGGGCCTGAGGGCGTTTTGGTCCACTTTTCGATCGAAGTTAGGAATTGCTATAAATTAGATTGTAATGAATATTTGAGCATATATTAATGGATTTGCATAACAGTTGGCTAGTTTTGGAGCGTGGTGCACCAAGTAGAGTCTTCGGAAGGGCGTGGGATGCCGGATATGGATCTTCGGAGCGAGGTGAGTCTCCTTTCTAACCTTGTAAGAGGGAATTGTCCCCATAGGTGAAATAATTTATTGTGTGCTAATATTTGCGGGGGCTACGTATGCACGAGGTGACGAGAGGCTGTGCGTAGCTACTATTATGCTATTATCCGGGTAGTTAGGACCCAAAAAGCATGTTATACTTGGATTATTTATGAACCCATTGATAGTCGAATTGCTTAAATCACATTGAATTAGTAAGTAAACTTCTAAAAGGATTAAACTTCATTTCTTAAAATTTTTTAAAGGAGAATTGGTTTTATTTGGATAAATATTCCCCGATAAGTTCTTAATTGACTAATTGAGCATGTATCCTTATGTGTACTTGCGTCGCATGCATGATTCGCGAGCAGGGTATGTGTTTATTTACGGAACGGGCTGAACGCCTCGGCAGATTAAATTGATGCTTCTATTGTTCGGGCCGTTTGACCCTCGGCAGTGCACAATTTACATTTCTGTTGGAGCAAGCCGTCGACCTCAGCATGATTTGCGCATGATATATATTGTTTCCTAAGAATTTTGAATGTGGATATTGCCTTTCATGGCTTGATATAAATTGATAAAATAATGAAAAGTAAACCTTGAAAATCCTTTATTATTTGTTGAAGGTGTTTACCTGTTTTCTCGCTTTGTAAGTTAGAACTGCTATACAAATCCATGATTTCCTCATACTTTTAGTATATTATTATTGGACCTCTAGCAATTATTGAAGTTGACCATCTCGTCTCTACTTCTTCGAGATTAGGCGGGATACTCATTGAGTACACGTTGTTTACGCACTCATACTACACTTCTGTGCATTTTGTTGCACAGGTATATGTAACTCCAGTGGCCTACTGGGCGTAGCATTACGGATGACTCTGGGACTAAGTGAGCTGCACCATTCTAGACGACTGCAGCTAGAGCAGTCCCTTCCATTGTACTGTATTTACTTCCTGTCCACAGTATTTCGGACGGATGTTGTATTTTATTTTCTTGTCAGTAGATGCTCGTGCACTTGTGACATCGGGTTCTTGGATGGTTTGAAGTATTGTATTAACTGCTTATTATTTAGATTTTATTTGAGACTATATTCTTTAAAATTGCTAAATTTGGAGGAAAATCCTAGATTTCAAAAGTATTAAAAATGAGATTTGATTAAGTAATTTGGTTGGCTTGCCTGACAGCAGTGTCCGGTGCCACCAAGTACCTTAGTGGATTTTTGGTCGTGACAAAGGAATACCTATCAACACCACCCATTTTGGTCCGAACTGAGCCAAGTAGACCTCTACTACTCTACATCGCAGTGCTAGATGGTGCCTTCGGTTGCGTCCTTGGGCAGCACGATGAAACAGGGAGAAAGTAATAGGCCATTTACTATCTCAGCAAGAAGTTCACTCCGTTTGAGGCCCGATATTCTCTATTAGAGCGTACCTGTTATGCTCTGACTTGGCTGGCCCAGAAGTTGAGGCACTACTTCTGTGCCTATACTACATACCTCATATCAAGGATGGATCCTTTGAAGTACATCTTCCAGAAGCCCATGCCCACTGGAATGCTAGACAAGTGGAAAATCATGTTGAGTGAATTTGACATTGCCTACGTGTCTCAAAAAGAAATCAAGGGACATGCACTAGTGGATCATCTTGCCGAAAACCCGGTGGATGGAGAATACGAACCCTTAAAGACGTATTTTCCTAATGAAGAGTTATCATTCATAGGAGAAGACATTGCAGAATCCCATGATGGGTGGAGAATGTTTTTCGACGGAGCAGCAAATTTCAAAGGAGTTGGCATACGAGTGGTCCTAGTGTCCGAAACCGGTCAGCACCATCCAGTGTCAGCTAAGCTCAGGTTCCCCTACACCAACAATATGGCAGAGTACGAATCCTGCATCCTAGGTCTCAAAATGGCCATTGACATGAACATTTAAGAGTTGTTAGTAATGGGAGATTCAGACTTGCTCATACATCAGGTCCGGGAAGAATAGGCAACCAAGAACTCTAAGATACTCTCGTATCTGTATCTTGTACAACATTTGAGAAAGAGGTTCACAAACACAGAATTCCGACATGTTCCCAATTCGTCGATGCATTGGCTAACTTGTCATCCATGATACAACATCCAAACAAAAATTTCATTGATCCCATCCCAGTAATTATCCATGATCAACCAGCTTATTGTGCTAATGTTAAGGAAGAAGCAGACGGAAAACCTTGGTTTCATGATATCAAGGAATAATTAGCAAAAGGAGAACACCCAGAAGTTGCAAATCCTATTCAGAAATGCACACTTGGGAGGCTGCCCAACAATTTCTTTCACAGTGGAGGAATCCTATATAGAAGGACTCCTGATTTAGGACTACTTAGGTGTGTCGACGCAAAGGAAGCATCCAAGCTGCTAGAAGAAATCCATGATGGGACTTGTGGTTCATATATGATTGGCTTTGTTTAATCCAATAAGATACTTCGGGCTGGTTACTTTTGGATGACTATGGAAACAGACTGCATCTAGTATGTCCGGAAATGCCATCGTTGTCAAATACATGTAGACATGATAAAGGTGCCTCCTAATGAGCTTAATGCAACAAGCTCACCATGGTCTTTCGACACCTGGGGAATGGATTTCAATGGACCAATCGAGCCTGCCGCCTCCAACGGGCACAGATTCATCCTAGTGGCAATTGACTATTTCACCAAATGGGTTGAAGTGACATCTTACAGAGCAGTAACTAAGAAGGTCGTGACAGACTTTGTCTGCGACCACATCGTTTGTCAGTTCGGGATTCCAGAATCAATCATCACTAATAATGTCTATAACCTCAACAGTGACTTGATGAAAGCTATGTGTGAAACTTTCAAGATCAGGCACAAGAATTCTACATCCTACAGGCCTCAAATGAACGGAGTTGTAGAAGCCGCCAACAAGAACATTAAGTAGATACTGAGGAAAATGGCAGAGAAGCATAAGCAGTAGCATGAGAAGCTATCATTTGCTTTATTGGGGTATCGCACCACAGTCCGCACATCAACTGGGGCAACCCCCATATGTTGGTTTATGGTACAAAAGGCGTCATTCTAGCAAAAGTAGAAATTCCTTCCTTAAGAATCATACAGGAAGTTGAGCTTGACGATGCAGAATGGGTGAAGAGTCGTTACGAGTAGTTAGCTCTCATAGATGGAAACGAATTAATGCAGTTAGCCACGGTCAGCTTTATCAGAACAGGATGTCCATAGGCTTTAACAAAAGAGTCAAGCCGAGACAGTTCACACCAGGGCAACTGGTATTAAAGAAAATCTTCCCGCATCAAGATGAAGCCAAGGGGAAATTTTCTCCCTACTGGCAAGGTCCATACATGGTTCACCGGGTTCTGACAGGAGGAGCCCTTATACTTGCTGAAATGGAAGGAGAAGTTTGGCTGAAACTAATCAATTCAGATGCAGTCAAATGCTACTTTATGTAATCTTATGTTTTCCTACATGATGTAAATTGAACTACGTCTGACCTGATTCCCGTTTAAGAGGGGATACGTAGGCAGCCCTATGGGTTCAGTCACAATTCCATGAAATTTTTTTCATCTCCCCTCGAAATTGGAAACTAGGGCAGAATTTAGAGGAGGACCCTCAAAATTCCGAAGTAATTTCAGTCGATCATTGCAAGCAGCCACCAGAAGCATCAACCCATTAAACTGGGGTAGAATTTTGAGGAGGACCCTCAAAATTCCGTAGCAAGAGAGGTTGCAATGTCTTGAGCCACGTCACGGTCGTTAGTTTATCTAAAATTTATTTCTTAAATATATACTTATGCCATATTTTTACAAATTCATGCATGTTTAATATTGAAATCACTTTGTTCAACAATGCTACCCCCCCC
>MU738124.1:343705-354217 GCA_026770625.1 Nicotiana glauca
AAGTTGAACTGGTCGAATAAGTCCATATGGGATACGAACTAACCTCCCCTCTGCAAAACTTACGACTTTTATTTGGATTCAGACACTTGGATTGCAAATGCACTTGACATACTATACACTCAAGAGACAAACATTGTTCAAGGACACAACTCTTAGAACTATTGCACTTGCCCGCATTTGCTATCACGTGCTCCGATACTATTCCCTGTATCGCAATGTCCCCAGCAGTCACTATATCATAACGTGCTATCAGCTAAGAAACCCTATTTACCATTCTATTCTATTTTTTGCATTACATATGGCTACCATTCTGCATTCCGAGACTAAACACTGTCTCCAACTGTATTTTCTGTATTGCATAAGGCTACCATTTCGCCTTTCGAGACTAAACATTGTCTCCATCTGCATTTTCTGCATTGCATAATGCTACCATTCTGCCTTCCGAGACTAAATATTGTCTCCATCTGCATTTTCTACATTGCATAAGGCTACCATTCTGCCTTCCAAGACTACATACTGTCTCCATCTACATCTGCATGGCTGAAAGATCACCACATTATTTACAATTGCATGGCTGAAAGATCACCATCTGTACATCCTGCATTGCTGAAAGATCACCAGTTTTACATTTTTCATGGCTGAAAGATAACCGCTTTATTTTACATTTTGCATGGCTGAAAGATCGCCGCTTTATTTTACATTTTGCATGGCTGAAAGATCACCACTTTATTTTATGTTCTGCATGGCTAAAAGATCCATTTCATTTATGTTTACATGGCTGAAAGATCTCCACTTTATTTACGCTTGCATGGCTAAAATATCGCCACTTTATTTACGTTTGCATGGTTGAAAGATCGCTGCTTTATTTTACATTCTGCATGGCTTAAAGATTGCCACCTTATTTATGCTTGAATGGCTGAAAGATCGCCACTTTAATTTTTGCATGGCCGAAAGATCACCACCTATTGCATTTCATGGGCTGAAAGATCGCCAAATTATCTAAGGGCGTCATTGATTGTAGGAACCATTTACATGGCCCGAGAACATCATGCCATGGCCTGAAGATCCCTTTAATCTCTTGCATATCATTATTCAAAGGTATCATGTTTCGGAGGCATCATTCTCATAGCCCGAGAGAATTATTTCATGGATTGTGAATCCTTTATGATACGCTTCATGGCCCAGTACATCATGGTTTGAGGACGTTGTCCTGACCATCCAAAGACAACATTCATAGACAGACGGGAACTTGCATCATGTTTAAATTTACGTACAATATACGCTTGTATTGCCTATGTGCAGGTAAACCAGCGAGCAACGTCCATCTTGGTAGGAGCAATCCTACTCCAGTTCTTGCAGCCCTCTTAGACCTTAATCATTTATCCCAACCTGAATATTGCGTCCGTTCTTGAAAGGTCTCCATCAGCATACTCCGCCGATGTATCCCGAACTACATATGGCCTAATTATTGTAAGAGAAGGGATATGTAGGCAACTCAAAAACTAGAGCACGCCCAAATTTCTTCAAACTATCTCATTCGGCCAAAATTGGTCATCACATCTTTACCCGACAACTCTTTCATCCTTCCCAAGTAAAATGGGGCAGCTGTTGATACTCAATTTTTTTTGTATATTTTTATATGCAAAATATCTTTAAAATAGCATATATATATGAAATAATATGTATGTCCAAGTATTTTACTATTTTTCCCATAATTTTTAATATTTTTAAACTGATTTATTTCCCCTTTTCATCCATAAAAACCCAATAATTATTTCAAAAATTATTATTTTGGTAATTCATTTATTGTAATTTTATATTTATGATATGATATAGCTAAGGTAATTTTTTCTTTTTTTTGCAAATTTATTTAGTATTTTTAAGCTAAATTGCATATAATTACAATATTAGCCATTTTAAGATTCAATTATATTTTATATTCATAAAATTAATTCGTATATTTTTAAATTGTTAATAATGTGTTATAAATAATTTTTGTGCTTCCAATTTATTTTCAAAAAATAATTTTCTATTTTTATGTAATTTAAAGAGGTGAAAATTGGCTATTTAAATGATAGCCCAATTGCTTTTAAATTATAGCCTAAATCTAACCCCAAATTCCCAGCCCATTTCTGATTAAACCCAATACCCAACCCCAATTAAACCAGCCCGAAGACACAAGCCCAAACACTAAATCTACCCGCCGCACCTCGGATTAAATCCTGGCCGTTGATCAATTTTGATCAACGGTCCAGATTCATTCTTACCTAATTAAGCCAAATGACCCCTCCCCCCCACCCCAATCCCACATTTGCCTCACTCACCTCTATCTCTCCATCTATGGTTATATCTAGAACCTTCCCCCTTCCTCTTCCGCTCTGATGAGTCTCACTCACCTTGTCCGGCCACCTCCTGGCCTGAATCTATGGTGGTTTCACCACCCATCAGCCTCATATGGTCCCTACACACCTGTTCGCTGAGGTTTCATGTTTTGAATACGAAGAGCTTCATCCAGACCTTGTTGATTCGAGTTCTATGGCCGTCTCCGGCCTTGCTCGGGCAAGCCATGTCTGTTTTGAGCCTGACTTCGACTCCTCCTGGTTAGATCAATAACAATCCAAGTCTTTCTCACCGTTTGGGTTTCCTTGAAACCCTAATTTTGTGGTTCTAATTTCTTTGGATCTGTTCTAGATCCAGGTTTTCCCTAAACTTTTAAGATGATTTTTTATGCTTCTTTTAAAACCATTGCTTTCAAAACCTTTATTTTCCAATCTAGGGTTTTTGAGTTATGTTTCTCTAATTTTCTTTTTATCTTGTGTGTTTCTCTGATTTTCTCTTTCTTTTGTGTGCTTCTATTATGTTTCTTCCACTATGTTTCTTGATGCCTTTCTTTTACTATGCTTCTTATTAGTCTCTTCTACTATGTTCCCAATATGTTTCGTCTACCATGTTCTCATGAGTTATTCTACTGTGTTTCGTAGATTGTTCTTTTACTATATTTCTCATGAGTTTCTTTTACTGAAAGATGCTTGTTAAAGGTTTCAGTTCCTTTCTAAGATTTTTGAATTTATTTCGTTAAGTACTTCTGCCTGATTTACGTGTTCTCATCTCTGCTCTCAATTGATTGTAGAAACCATAGAATTTGGGGGTTCTTCCGAGTTTTGAGATCATTGGCTATGTGACTTTCTTGTGCTTTATTCCTGAACTTGCTTGATTTCAAAAACCCTAATCTGTTGGACCTATTTGAGTTCCTAGAGTTGTTTAATCTACTGCTTCATTAAGTTTCAAAATCATTGCTTCAATTTTATTTCTTCATATGATTCTAACTTTTGCTAAACTCTATAAGACCTTTACTGGACCCCTTTTTCTCATGCTATCGTTGAACTACCTTATTCCTATAGTCAGCTACTTACTTATTTTGCAATTGCATGACATTTTCACTTTGTCCTAAATTCAACCTCGAATGCCTGATACTTGTGCACTCTTTATATGTGCTAAATTTCCCTTCTAAGTGGCTTTCAATTGTGATTGGTTTCATACTTCCTATGTATATGTTTGATTGATTCTCTTTCCATGTTTACTGACTTCCATGTTACTCGATTTAATTCAAAAGCTTTCCTTAGCTTTTCTGACTTGGTTCATTCGTGGACCAATTCTTAAAAATTCTCTGGCCCCCTTGATTTCCTGAATACTGATGGATCCTTACCTTATTTGTTTTAACAGTGTATTTCAAAATTCTTCCCTTTATTAAAACCCCTATGTATTTATCCCTAATTACCTACTTTGCACAAGGTGTTCGGTTGATTTCTTTCTTTAAATAGTTTTACCGTTTGAATTTGAATTCCTTGATTAAAGGAAGTCTTGTATTGATTGATTCTTTTTGTTAATTGATATTCAGTTCCTTAATTTTTTTTTCTTACCTAGTTTTTTCCTATTCTTCCCACTATAAATACACGAACCTTTCAAACACAGAGGATCACACACAGTCGTTCTGAATTTACACCTATACTCAAAAGTATTCTCTCTTGTTACTGGTACTGTGGCCTATTTCTCAAGTCCTGCTATTGCTTTTACTGTATTTTGCTTCTTTAAAAAACTGGCATGTCCTGATAAAGATTTTCAGAAATCACAACAATGTGTTTATTTAATACCATTACTTGCTTGTCTGCCTACTGCTCATGTATAGTTCAATACTTACTCTAGCATGCTGTAATTTCCTTTTGCCTGTTTTGTTATGAAACCCAAACCCCTACCCCAATGTGTTTGATGCTATGGTTTGTTTGAGGCATGATAGTACTGAATATTACTGTTCATGACTCAAGCTTGATCCCACTGGGATCCTAACCCATATGATTCTCTGTTGTTATATGTTTTGTTAGGCTTATAGGCATGCCAGCATCACCATTGATGTGCATTCCCAAAGCTTACCCTTGCTAAGTATAGGCTCCCTGCAATTAGTTCCCAATCCCTGACTCTCTTTTGTGTAAAGTTATCAATTTTGTAGCTATTTCCCAGTACCCTTTTCCCTTTTCTGTACTTCCCTAGTCCTTATAGTTCTGTTTTAGCACTTGCACACTCTCTTAGACATTAAGTTCTGCCCCCCCACTTGTGAGCCTTGCCTTGGGACCCTTTGAGCTCCCTCTGAACTTGGACACTTGGGGGCTGGCCCTTCCACACTGCACTTGTTCCAATCTGATAATACATTTGGGTGTGAGCATTTCCCGGAGTCTCTTTGAGGCTCTGAGGGAACTTTGACACACTCAAATGGGAGAAAGGCTTTGGATCATGATCTCATTGAAGTTGGTTTACCTTGTATTTCAAACAAGAAGTCCGAATCAGGCTCTCCTTTGTTGTACTTTTATTTATATTTTTCTAATGTATTTTTTTACTTTAATCTAGGCTGTAATAATTTTTAATAAACTCTTGGGGATGGCTAGTGAAAAGGGCGGGTAACTACGTATGCAAAAAGAATAGAAATCATGCCTATAGGTTCTTAAAATAATTTCTGTATTTAGATATCATGTTCATAGGTTTCAATTTATTTTTGCGTATAGAAATCATGCCTATAGGTTCTTAAAATAATTTTTGCATTTAGATATCATGTTCATAGGTTTCTAATTGTTTATGCATATAGAAATCGTGCCTATGGGTTCTTAAAACAATCTCTGCACACAGAAATCATGCCTATAGGTTCTTTAAAATAAATTCTGCTCTTAGAAATCTTGTTCATAGGCTTTCAAATAATTTCTGCATTTAGATATCATGTTCATAGCCTTTCAAACAAATTCTGCACTTAGATATCATGTTTATAGATTCTTAAAACATTTTAGCACCTAGATATCATGTGTATAAGTTTTTAAAACAAGTCTTCTGCATTCTACACCACATTTAAAATCAACTCCGCTTAGAAAGCATGCCATAGTAATTCCTAAACAAATCTAAGCTGCTTCATTCGCATAGGGATATAAAAATCAGTAATAAGGGTATCGTCAGTTGCAAAGCTAATAATCAGTTCGTTTAAATCTGGCCTCTATTTTAATAATCTGATTTCCACACTTAGAAAGTTTAACAAGTATGCATTCAAACTGTTTATTTCAAGCTTTATTATTTCTGAATTCAATAGATATCATGCCTATAGGACCTCGTCTCAACACTTAGCAAAGCCTTAGGGTAAAATTATATCTGAATCTATTCTAATAACTACAATCAGCAGGCAGGCTTGATTTGGGCTTCTTATCTGAATTATATAATAAATCAGTCTGCCTCAACCTTTAAGTTCTCGCATGTTTAATCATACCTTAACTAGTATGTGTAAGTCATGCTAATTATGTGCTTCTTTTTTTGAAAAGGGGGTATATCTGAGCCTTTGTGTGTTATGTTCTTTTCCCCAACTTGCTATACATGTTTTGTATGTCGCCTTAGAGTTTTTGCCTTTAAAATCACAAATTAGCCTAACATCCCTACCTCCATAAGGATTAGTAGTCCTAAACACCCCGGGACTGATAGGATTGGGACTGGTAGTAGCATGCAATAGGTAAGCGAGACCATTTCGCGCTTTAATACCTTAACGGGGTGGGAAGCATAGATATGGATATGATGACCATGTGATATTGCATTGTATAGCCCCTCATTGAGGAGTGATTACCGGGCATTGTATGGGGTAATCCATATTATTAATAATCATTAGGTGGCGACTCTTTAAACCAATCATTAGGTGGCGACTCTTTAAACGAAACCCAATTCCTAAAAGGAATGAGTTGTCCTCCCAAATGTCTCAAACACGATTTCAAGAGGAAAAAAAGGGGGCGCGACAAACACATTACAGGCTTGGTCGAGGCCTCAAATCATGTCAAACAATGCTAAAATCAAGAATCGACCTCTAATCCAAGCTTTATGAATTCAAGAATCTCAAACTTCTACTTTCGATGTTTAAGCCTATCAAATCACGTCCGATTGACTTCAAATTTTGCGCTCAAGTCATATTTGACATTACGGACTTACTCAAACTTTCGAAATCGGATTCTGACCCCGATATAAAAAATTCCACCTCTGTTCAAACCTCTCAAAAACCTTCCAATTTCTATCCTTAGCCAAATGGCTGCAAAAAGCTCCACGGGCATCCGAATTCAATTCCGATCGCGCTCCCAATTTCGGAATCACCATACGGAGCTAATCCCAGACTCGGAATCCCAAACGGATATTGATAACATTGAAATGCACTTCAATCCAAACTTATGAAATGTCTTCCACAATGCTAACTTCCACAATAGGCGCCAAAATACTCCCGGGTCATCCAAAATCCGACCCGGACAAACTCCCAAGTCCGAGATCATTATATGAACCTGGTGGAACCTTCGAATCCTAATTCCGAGGTCATTTACTCAAAAATCCGATCTTAGCTAATTCTTTCAACTTAAAGCTTCTTAAATGAGAAATTCCTCTCCAAGTGAACTCTGAACTTCCCGAAATTTAATTCCGACTACCTGTACAAGTCATAATGCCTGAATTGAAGCTGCTCATGGCCTCGAACTGCTAAACAGCGCGCTAGGTCTCAAATAACAAGTTGGGTCGTTACATCCTCTCCCACTTAAACATACGTTCGCTCTCGAACGTGCTAGGAAATGTGTTGGGGTTGTCTGGAATCACTGCTTAATACCTCGTGCACCTACCCGTGCTACCACAACTCTGTTGGGCACATCAGCTCAATCAAATCTAAAGATAACCTCTTTCATTTAGGCAATTAAGCCTTGGAGCCCAGTTTCAACATCCGAAATTCTCTGCCAGGCCTATTCCAACATACACTCACCGTATCAATAACTACACTCAGCACCAAAACACAACTGTATACCTTAGCTAAATTCACACCTTGCACCACTTTACTCACAAGACGACAATAGCATTCTCTAATCGAATAAATCAAAATTCCACGAATCGGATGCCTCCATTGCACCTCATGACATATATAAGTCTTGTACCAACTTTCATAATGCCACCATGACGGAAGGGATGCGTAGAAATTCATAACCAACTGCAGAATCAATGATTCATAGGGTATATACCCTGCCAAGAACCATCACCTCTTTCTGAGCCAAATAATGGCCTTTGCTCTTTAATATACTTCACACACTCCGATTTCACTGATCCTAAGTCTAATGATTTTGTCTCACCCAGTACGAACTGCTCAAGCAAGAAGCCACCCCGAATATAATCAAAAGTCTCATATGCTGCCATAATGTGCTAATAGGCTATTAATTTGAACGCGATAGAGAGGGAAACACACACTAGAAGGAACTACTCACTCCCACAACTCATATGAACTTCCCTCAGAAAATGGAAAACAAACACACATAAGTTGAAGTACGAAAACAACATTCAACACCACACTGTTGCGGCGTGCAACCTGATCCAAATAACATACCCATGACGGCATGCCACCCGATCCACTCATAACACTCACCTAAGGAGATGCACATCAAATTGCTCATTACAACAAAATACTGAATATCGGTCATAAGCACGCTAAGTGTATAATAACATCCATGAGGGAACATACAGTGCTATAAGCTAAAAAACTCAAGCACAACTGAGGTGCGACATACGATCTGAATCTCAAATGTCATTTTGCTCATATAACATCACCTCTACATTGAACCTCAACACATAAGCAACTTCCCAAGCCATCTCACAACTCACACGGCGCAAGGTATTATTACATGAAATATCTGACAATGAAATAACACCCTGACTACTCCTCCATAAGGAGTGCATTAATGAAATGAACACGTCTGGCCTGATATAAACTCCACATTCACATTTAAATCCATCCATAGACTTCAAGCTGATTCTGATTGCACCGAACTAGGCTAATAACCTTTCAAAGGCCCATAAATACTCCCCTTCTTTAATAACACATAAGAACAACCATCACAACCAAAGTAATCATCCACAACAACCCAATAAATCGAGTTCCCTCCAGGCATAAATTCTCTTATTAACGATACCACCACGATCTCTATACTTGGTTTCATCCTCCAATCAATTAGTGACTACATGCCACGCTTGTACAATCTTTCCATAGAACACGCCCTCACGACTTTTCGTGATAGATAACAAGTTTGTACATCCATACCACCGACTGCACTAACGCTGAAAAGCGATCAAGAATCCATAACCAGGATGCAAAGCCTCATTCACAAACACCGATCTCAGGAGATGCTAAAAACAATATCAACTTACTTAAAACATCGAAACTACTTTCTTGCTCATCCAAGACCGAGACATTCCCGTTACCACCGAACTGTAACCTTGATCCTCACTCCAAATTCCATACCACTCATTGCACCCAACATAACTAGGGGACCACCAATAGATTAACACTTCATCATATAAAACTTTCCATTTAACTCACTCTAGGAGAGCCATTGCGACACACAGGTGAGTTCTCATAACCGTAGAATACGCCAAATCTCTAAGTAGTGGTGTTAAGCCACCATAACCCTTCCGAGACCCACCTACACATGACAGGGCATAACAGTAGAATACTTCTGAATAACATGAATTAAGACGACCGACCAACCTCACACGTACCGCCATAAATCACTTGCATAACTTGGTCGCGCTAAAGGAACTGATTAGTGGCACCAACACACCAATTTAACTATGACTAATCAATCTATTTTCTTCCAATTTATCTTTGATTGCCTTAGACATAACAATAACTCCCGCCAACACATAACGTACTCCATCCGCACTCATCCCGATTGACCTTGAATCACGAGACCATGCTGTCTCAAACCCCACGAACCTTTTCATACCTCCCGAAGGCTACACTACAAGTCATAACATCATAGAAATTCTATGTCCCTTCTCATAAGCTGCTACCAAGCTTGATTCTTAACCGTATGTATAGGCTCAGAATTACTAGGCACTATGCTTTGCCCCTTTGAATCTACTAGCACCGTTGCTGAGAGCTATCCGCTCTGACTTGGCCCCGAATTTAATCAATTCCATAAATCTTTTAGCACATGAATACCCTCTCGACAAAGCACCCGACAAAATCATTTCCCTTGAAAGCCACCTGTACAAGGCATAAATCCTTAATCCTTCCCCAGGTCTGAACATGAGCCAATAAGGCCAACCTTAGCACGCCTCTAACAATTCCTTTGCTCGAATTACTACTTATGTTCTTTTCCTGTAGCTGAAATAACCCATCAATATGCTAATAATTAGAGACCTCGCAAGTAATTAACCGACAATCATTAATCATAGTCGGTAGGACTCTCCCACTTAGCCTGAAGCCATTATTACACAAATTCTAGAATTCATCAGGATCTTTTATCTCTTGTTGACACAACCTTGCACAATCAGCCACTAAAATTCTTGGTATCTTTCTGTAAAACCCTCTTGTTACTATCTGAATCATTAGCTACATTCACACGACCGATATTTTTGCTGTATAGCCAATACAACCCTTTGCAGGAGCTTTGCCAATTATCCGACCACCATCCTACTCACTGGAGATATCCCGCTTATGGAATCTACGTGCCGACATCTTCCAACACTACTACACGGGGTGCAATCACCATGACATTAATGGCCCCTCCTCAGTCCAAGCTCACTGTCTAGCTGCACGAGCCCATTCACCCCTCGTGGACATCAACTAAATGCGGGGCAACATCCTTCCAATTCAAAGTTAGGTTGTATCCTTATCCATTTCTAGCAGCTCCTTTCCGTTATATCACAATCTCCTGCCGCCTAATAGCCCATACTCGAAATTAATCCCCAGGCCCCAATCACCAATCACTAAAATTCCCAAATCACTCTAAACTCTCCCACTTTGGCGAAACTCACCCATTTAGTTGACTACTCGACCTTTGCTTCTTATACCTGGCCTTCTAGAAATTTTAACTACCGCCTAAGGCTGTATTTTTGGCGGTCCCGGGCCTTAAATGGGCCAAACGGGCCGGGCCTGGTGGTCCCGGGCTCGGGCGGTCCCGGGCTTCGTGGGCCTGC
>MU738126.1:6840-21860 GCA_026770625.1 Nicotiana glauca
ATTAGCAATAGAATTGACCATATTAACCTTTACTATTTCACATAAACACTCCTAACACATATTCCAACACTATTTACTCTAAGGACAATATAGGAAAAAAGTAATTAATTCATTCTTGAAATCTAAAAAAATCACTTATTTTGGACCACAAGAAAAAGGCTAAAAAATCACTTATTTTGGACCGGAGGGAGTATATAACTAAAAGCTATTTGAACACAATTTACTCCTTTAAATTGGACAAAATCTTGAAATTTTGAACCATAAGTAACACAAATAGTTGTTTTGAATTTTTTTGCTCAACCAATCACTTCGTTCTAGACAAAATACAATTAATTATATTAACATTATTTTTCAGAAGTCAAAATAAAAAACTTTCTAATTTAATTTGCAGAAAAGTAAAAATCGATTAATTTCCATACAATGAGAAAATTGACCATTAAACATCCCTATCTTATCACATCTCTAATAAGCACACCCACAAAAACTAAAGGAAAAGGAAAAATATTGCTTACATAAATAAAAAATAATGTAAAAAGAACAAATTAAAGAAGAAAAACTAAAAAGGGCAAATATACAATATGCATTAAGTAAAATTAAGTCATCCAAATATATGAATTATAAGAAAAAATAGATGTCTTCCAAATATATGAATTTACAAGTACCTTCTTCCATGTTTGCTCCACCATAGATCCATCAACAATGACAACACCCATCACATTCCCATAGCAACGAAACTTAAATGATATATGATCACTATACTTGTCGATGAACAATTGTTTATCCATATCATGGATGCCTTCTCATATCACTAAAAAAATAGAACCATGCACCGGTCAAAACCAGAAAATGTAAAATCTCAATTTTTTGGAATAGTTATAAGATAATGATTGGAAAATTGCGTAATGACTCACATGCATTCTAATAGAAAGCTTGAAGAAAAGATAGTTGGAATGTAGTTGGGAAATCTTGGAAGCAAATGGCAACAAACAGACAGCTACAACTGCTCCTAAATTAGAGCTCATTTTCTTATAGTACTAAAAGTTAGAAATAGGGACCATTATGAGGAATACGAATGGAATGATCACTTACAATAAGCTAAGGAGGAATATGGAAGACTGGAATAGTAACTGTTGAGACATTTTTTATAATAAAGAATAGAAAAGAGAGTAGTAATGATTGAGACATTTATTCTTATATCAACAAGATAAGATAAATAGAAAGTAATAAGAAAAAAGTTTAAAAAAAAAAAAAAGGAGAAAAAAGATAAATAAGATCCTAGGCCAAAGAGAGGTGCCAACTCATCTTTTATTGTCCCAACTCCTTAAAAAAAATTGAGCATTTATTAAAACCAAATCAAACAAAAAACAAAAAAACAAAATCCACCATCTAGGTGTCGATTTAATTCCCCAATTATTAAGTACTAATAGTATTTCTTTTCTTATTCCAAGTTGATATTTGCATACTATTCTTAGTTTGCTATCTTAGTATACTCAGTCACTGCATATGCAAGTTATTTATTAAACGGTCCTCACAAGTCATCCCCGACTTAAATCATTATAGCAGTGTTTTACTAAAGCGCCCTAAATTGGAAGTCCCCCTCATGACTCGTCTTGGGGGAAAAAGAGTCTCCGAGGGCCAAAATGAATATAGTATTTGTTAAAACAAAATTGCGTCTGCTTGGAGTCGAACCCGGGTCAATTACTTGGAAGGCAATTATCTTAACCGTTGGACTACAAAAGCTGCTGCAGGTCTCTTAGAAACCACAAATGATTAAGTTGTTGTGTTTGATTTTGTGCACTTGATAGTTTTTCTAATTTTCATTTTCATGAAATATTCCTCTCAAAAAACCAAAAATTAATCCAAAAGAGCTGTTTTACATATTCATTTATTGGAAAGAACAGTTTGTACCTTTTATCTGGCTTTTTCAAGAACAGTTTAACAAGAATAATAACTATACCCGTATACATTGATAAACATAGTGTATAGATAGAGATGTAATTTGAATTATTTATAATTACTGTTATAATAAGAGTTATCTTATATCTAGACGTGGATGTACTCCATGTATATTTTATTGTACTTCTCAGAATATTCATCAAGAATATATAGCTCTTTCATAGTATCAGTTGCTTAAGTTTCTTTCCAACACTTCCTTCCTCATCGCATCTTCTTCAGTCGTTTTTTACTATTCATTTCCCTCTTCCATGGCTGCCCCTGTATCTCAGGTCTCCTCTTCGACTTCTACTATTTTTCTCTTAAATATCAAAAACCTTGTTCTTACGGTTCTTGATTTTACTAACTATGTGTTATGGAGAGAACTTTGCTTGCAAGTCTTCAAAGGTCATGAAGTTTATTGTCACGATCCGGTTTACTCATTCTCGGGAGTCGTGATGACGCCTACTAGTGAAAGCTAGGCAAGCTAACCAACTGAATTATTTACCTTGTTTCCATTCCAAATCTGTTAACAATTAAGAGCTAACAGTTAATAATCAGTAAAATTTAATAAGCGGAAGATTTAATTTCAAGTTTTAATAACACTACTAATACCATTCCATAACAAATATATCCAAGACTAGTGTCACAACTTCACAGACTGTCTAAGAGTACTATAATTAAAGGTCTGAAAGAATAATACAACACTGTCTCTGGCAGTACAAAAGAAACAGGAATAATAAATGGAAGGAGACGCCAAGGCCTGCGGACGCATGGAGGACTACCTCGGGTATCCTGTTGAACGCGAAGCAGCAATCTCACCGCGGTTCGTAATTTACAGCACTGGGATCTGCATAAAAGAGTGCAGAGTATAGTATCAACACAACCGACCCCATGTGCTAGTAAGTACCTAGCCTAACCTCGGCGAAGTAGTGACGAGGCTAGGACTAGACTACCAAAATAAACCTGTGCAGTTAAATCAAATACAACGGAAATAGAAGCTGATAATTACAATTAAACTTAGGCGGGGGAAACATGCTGCGGGAAGTAACAGATAACAACAGAACAACAGTAGAGAAATATAAGCAACACCATAAACCAACTACTAGCAAAGAAAAGGAAATAAGAAGAACAAATACACATGTAATACCGTTGCAGGCGTGCAACCTGATCCCATTTCATATAGTACTATTGCAGGTGCGCAACCCGCTCCCATTTCATATGTTACTGTTGCAGGCGTGTAACCCGATCCCATTTCATATAGTACCCTTGCAGGCGTGCAACCCGCTCCCATTTCATATATTTCTATTGCAGGCGTGCAACCCGCTCCTATTTTATATATTACCGTTGCAGGCGTGCAACCCGCTTCCATTTCATATATTACCGTTGTAGACATGCAACCCGCTCCCATGATATTATTGTTGCAGGCATGCAACCCGCTCCCATTTCATATGTTACCGTTGCAGGCTTGCAACCCGCTCCTATTTCATATTTCAACACCAACCATAGAACAATCTCAGCAAGAAAACAATAATATAACAATACCATCCCGGCAAGGGAGCAATGATATAACAACAACATCCCGGCAAGGAAACAACAATATAACAATGACATCCCAACAAGGGAACATTAATATAATATCAACATCCCATCAAGAGGACAGTAATATAACACCAATATCCTGACAAGGGAACAATAATGATAATCCTCATATGAAGCACGAATAAACCACAACAGAGTCATAACAATTACAATACAAGACTCACGGACATGCTTGACACCGACGTATAGATACTCGTCACCATGCCTATACATCATACTCCACAGTTAACACATAGCAAATAAGACACAACTCCTAATACCTTAGGCTAAGGTTAGACCAAACACTTACCTCGATGTCACGAACACAATTCAAGCCTCAACTATCGCTTTAGCTCTGGATTCCACCATCAACTCGCTCATATCTAGCCACAAGTTAATTATATCAATAAATGCTAAATGAATCATTTCTAATGCACGGAAATAAGTTTTCTAAAGTTTTTTTTCCAAAAATTCAAAAATCGACCCCGGGCCCGCTTGGTCCAAACCCGAAATTCAGACCAAAACCCGATTACCCATTCACCCTCGAGCCCGGATATATAATTGGTTTTGGAATTCAACCTCAATTTGAGGTCTAAATCCCCAAATTTTAATATTCTTAGGTTTTACCCGAAATTCCCAATTCCACCATGAAAATCCTAGATTTTAGGATGAGATCTTATAAAAAGAAGTTAAGGAGTAAAGAAAATAAGTTAGAAATCACTTATTAATATTTTGGAAAAGAAAGGTTGTTTGAAAAATCGCCTCTTATGTGTTTGGGGTTTTGAAAAATAAAAAACAACTGAAAATCTCGTTTAAATATACCTGTCTCAGACCCTCTGTGCGGACCGCACAAAAAGGAGTGCGCCGTGGAGCTCACCATGTTGACTGCAGTGACATGCTTTAGTATTTTGGCCATAACTATCTCTACATATGTCCCAATTGTGATTTCTTGATCTTTCTGGAAACTAGACACGAAGGACTACAACTTTTATTTTTAAATCATCTCAAAATTTCTTGTAGATCAAATGATATAGGCTTCCGAAGTCAGACCAGTGAACCTGTGCGGACCGCACCAAAATCGGGTGCGGCCGCAAAGCCTCCACCGCGGACAGCACAAAATCAATGCGGACCGCATTGGCGGGTTCAGAGATCTGCACTTCTCTGAACCTGCAACAGCTATGTTTTATGCCTAAAATATCCTCAAACCTATCCGAAACTCACCCGAGCCTTGGGGACTTCAAATCAAATGGCATAGTAACTCAAAATATCATATGGACCTACTCGTGTGATCACATCATCAAAATAACATGTAAAACCATGAATTAAACCTCAAAACTCAACATCGTCATCAAGAACACTCAAAGTTCATAACTTATCAACCGGAAGTCTAACTCACGTCAAATAGACTCCATTTTTTACAAAATTTTACAGTTATCATTCAAATAATATAACAAGTTTGTACCGGGCTCCATAAGCCCGATAATAATGGTTTCAAACATTAATTTTTTTCTTCATTTCTTAGATAATTCAGCAAAATAATTTCTTTCAAAAATTGATTTCTAAGGCTTGGGACCTCGTAATTCATTTTTGGGCATACGCCGAAGTCCCATATTTTACTGCAGACCTCTCGGGATAATCGGAACACGAATCCGGGTCCGTTTGCTCAAAATGTTGACCAAAAGTCAACCGAAAATTAAATTTTTAACTCTAGAAATTTTTATTTCTCATGTTTTCACATAGAAGGCTTTTCGGATATAGGTTTGGACTACGCACGTAAATCAAGGTAAGATAAAGGGGAGTTTTTAAGGCCTCAGAACACTAAATTTGTTTCTAAAACAAGTGATGACCTTTTGGATCATCACATCCTCCACCTCTAAAATAACCGTTCTCCCTCGAGCGGACATAAGAAGGAAGTACCTCAGTCGGAAAAAAGATGGGGATAACGGCTCCGTATATCAGACTCGGTCTCCCAGGTCGATGCCTAAGTGACCTCAACTGACGAACCTGCTGGTCTAGAATAGCTACCGGCTCTTCCTCATATGACAAGTCCTTGTCCAACTGGATTATGCTAAAATCTAACACGTGGGATGGATCGTCGTGATACTTTCGAAGAATGGACACATGAAAGACTGGACGTACGACTGCTAAGCTCGGCGGCAATGCAAGTTTATAAGCTGCCCCCCACTCGATCAAGTGACTATATGTCACACTCATACAATTTTCCCATGGGACACGCTCCCACAATCTTCCGAAATACATAACGGGTCAGCACATCTAAACCATTGGACGCACTAGCGCTGAAAAGCGATCCAGAATCCTTAACCAGGATGCAAAACCTCTTCCACGACACATCGAACTCAGGTGACGCGGAGGCAATACCGATTTACTCTAATCATTCAACCCCTTCCTTGCTCATCTGAGCCCGTGACATCCTTGTCAACACTGAACTGCAACCTTGATCCTCGCTTCGTATTCCCTTGCTACTCACTGCACCCAACGTGCCAACATACGATAGAACACGATTTTTCATCATAACTCCGAAATCATTACCATTTTAACAATTCATCATAATTTTTCACTTAACTCACTTCAGGAGATTCATAGAAACACACAGGTAGTTTCCCATAATAGTAGAATATGCAAATCTACAAGTAGTGGCCCAAGCCACTATTAATATATGCTAAATTACACTTTACAACCCAATTTATAAACAACCCCAAACGAAAAGTTGACAAAAATGCCCTCAGGCCCACGTGCCCGGAATCCGAAATTTCTCGAAGATAAAGGTGACCCATGACCTTAGGAACTCAAACATACAATTTTCTCTTAATTCCATACTCAAAATCGTGGTTAAATTCCAAGAATATGATTTTCTAGGTTTTCAACTAAACCCCCCAATATTTACTTTAATTTCCATGCTTAAATCCATATATGATTGATATACTAAACTCAAAAGTGATAGAGATAACTTACCTCCTCATTGACGATGAAAACTCTCTCTTGAAGCTCCCCAAAACCGCCCAAGCCATGATGAAAATGGGAGAAATGAAATCAAAATTCGACTTAAAACAACCTCATTGCTCCAGCTATTTTCGCTTCTGCGAAAATATATATGCTTCCGTGCTTATGCTTTTGCAGAAGAAACTTCGCTCCTGCGATTCTGGGCTCTAGCCCACTTTCCGCTTCTGCGGACGGCCAACCGCACATGCGGTTCCGCTTTTGCGGATTTTGGCCTCTTCCGCGATCAGCCTTGGCCGCCCATATTTTCGCTTCTGCGACACCTACTTCCGCAGATGCGGTCCCGCTTCTGCGGATCCTTGACAGCATCTGCGATCCCCGAACTTATGCTCAATTCCGCTTCTGCGGATCCCTTTACCGCTTCTGCGGTCCCCTTTCCGTAGAAGCGAAAATACCAGCAACTAGCAACTCAGCCTTTCCCAAAAATCCATTTTCAATCCGTTAACCACCCGGAATCCATCCGAGGCCCCCGGGACCCTAAACAAACATACCAACGTGTCCCAAAACACATTATGGACTTGCTCGAGGACTTAAATCACATCAAACAACGTCAAAACCATCAATTGACCTCCAATCCAAGCTTTATGAACTTTGAACTTTTCAATTTCTACTTCCGATACTTAAACCTATCAAATCATTTCCGATTAACCTCAAATTTTGCACAAAAGTAATATTTGACATTACGGACCTACTCCAATTTCCGGAATCGGATTCCGATCCCGATACCAAAAAGTTAACCTCCGGTTAAACTTCTCAAAAGCCTTCAAATTTCTATCTTTAGCCAAATGGCTTCAAAACAACCTACGGACCTCCGAATTCACTTCCGATCGCGCTCCCAACTCCAGAATCACCATACAGAGCTATTCTCAGACTCGGAATCCCAAACGGACATCGATAGCACTGAAATGCACTTCAAGCCAAACTTAAGAAATTCCTTAAAAAAATGCTAACTTCCACAATAGGTGCCAAAACGCTCCCGGGTTATCCAAAACCCAATTCGGGCGTACGCCCAAGTCCGAAATCATCATACGAACCTGCTGGAACCTTCAGATCCTTATTCCGAGGTCGTTTACTCAAAATTCCAATCCTAGTTCATTCTTTCAACTTAAGCTTCTCAAATTAGAATTTTCATCTAAATTGAACTCCGATCTTCCTGAATTTAAGTTTCGACCATGCGAACAAGTCACAACACCTAAAATGAAGCTGCTCATGGCCTCAGATTGCTGAACGACGCGCTAGGGCTCAAAACGATCGGTTGGGTCGTTACATCTGTAGACATGTAATTTTTGACCCTCCCCGAGATTTCACCCATTTTAGCATAAACTATTTAGCTTAGGCCTAATATCACTATTTTTACCCAGTTTTAACTATTTTAGTTTATTTTAAGAACAAAAATTGTTTCACTTTTAGTATTTAGCTTTATTTTAGTAGTTTATTTTGATTAAGAGTGATTTCTATATTTTATAAATATATTATACTTTTTAGAATAAGATTTGGAATTTTAGCTACAAGGGTTTGAACAAACCCCAAAACTAGCCCGATTTTAAACTTTGTTAAGCATATTTGGCCCAAGCCCATTTTTTTAGCCCATACCCCCTAACAAAAGACCCATCAGCACTTGTTCTTCTTCACCTTAACATATACATACAAAAAAACCCTAGCCATTCCATCTTCAACCTTGGAACACAAGACCTAAACCCTAGACACAAGAACTAGCGACGCCGCTGCCCTCCTCCGGAGAATCAACAACACCAGTCACGCCGACATCCACTCCATCGCCCAGACACACCACTACTACCCTCTCTAGCTGTCACCTTCTTCTTCACATCAAAGTCAGCCGCTGCCCTCCAGTCATCCTCTTAACGGAAACTCGCGGGAGACCAGCCGCAAACCACCAGTGCTGATACGATATAAAATGGGAGAGGTTGGCACTATAGGTCGAGCTTGTACAATGAGCTTGCAAGGTTGCAAGTTAGTGAGAGGGATCAGTTGAATAATTAACAAGTTTTATTTCTTGCATTTCAGTCCATTTAGCTAGATTGCTTTATTATTTTATACCCCTTATAAGTTTTCCTTATTTCCTTTTAGCCCTTAGGTCTTTTGCTCTATATGTACTGAGCATCAGCTCATTTTGAAGGCATGAATGAAACTCTTTTCTATTTTACCCTAGTTTTTATCTTCTGCATTTCTCCTTTTTTCTTCCTTTTTCTTTATTTTTCCTGTTCATCGTTACTGGTCCAGTGCCTAGCGTATCAGTAGTATCAGAGCATCGATTCTGTGACCTCTATTGCAATGGAGATGGACAGAATTCTCCCACCATACCACTATTATGATGACCCACGAGCTAGGCATCCATGGTTGAACCCTGTATTGAATATTCCAGCTACTACACCAGCTTCTAGACCTGAAGTTTTGTCGTATAATTTTAGTTATGCACAAGTTACTGATTCTTATGGTCATTGTAATACAGGGTATGGGGCTCAAAACATGGGGTATCAACACCATTTCAATCAAAGACCTCCTCTATACACTTCTAATTTCAGTCCACAGCATCATTGGCAAGTCTCAAGTGCCCAACATGTCCCTTATATCCACCAGTCATTAGACTTTGCCGTTGTCGTTCCTAATTTTTGGACTTTATACGGGGTTTCAGAAGGAGCTGCGGCTATGGGTTCCATCGCAGACGCTAGAATGATTGGCCCCAACTGTAGATTTGAACATCCCAGTTCTTCTGTGTTATTTTATTGTCAACAGTCTCCTGTCAGCACTTCTATTTCTGATGTCTCTACAAAAGACCTTTGGATTGATGAGGTGAATCCCACTATTATCCACAGTAACACCAGCTTCATCGAAGAAAGACCAAGCAGAACTTATGTCGCCGAAAGTTGTAATGATGTAATTTTAGAAGTCTCGTTGGAAACAATATTATTATCTTCCTCTATTGTTAATGTTCATCATCCACACCTCACCAACAGTTCCCTTATCTGCGAATTTGGAGTAGATACTATCTCTTCCCAGGAGGTTTGTGTCTCTAGAACTTCTAGTTTAGATGTCACAGTTGAAAACAACAAGGATACTAGTAGTATGAATCTGGATTTGGAGGTTGACTTAGAAGAACATGGAGCTGATAAGGAAGAGAACAAGTTTGTCTGCCCCTCCCCCCTTGATGTGAATGCACACAAGATGTTTGATAAAATGTCAGTTAATGAAATAGGGGAGCCTTTTGATGAATTGGTTTCTCCTAAAAGGAATGAGATTAAGGAAATGGTGCAGAAACTTACGTTGCAAAGGATTAGCCTAAGCTCGAGGCAAGATAGACAAGCTCAACGATTATCTTCTCAACTGAGGGAAATTAAAGATTCATGGGAAACTAAGAGGAATTTGGATGACCACACCTATCTTGTCATGGAGGAGGTCAAGAAGAGGGAGATTGAACAAAGAAATTGTCCTTTGATCAATGAGAGGCTTGAGGCAGTCAATATTGTACTGAACGACAATGTTAGCAACTACATTATTCATGTTCTTGCAGCTGTAGCTACTGCTGTAGTTGCTGAAAAGAATCATCATGTCATGCAATATCCTATCACTACTTGGAAGAAGTATATGTCTGAGGAAAATCTGACCAGTGAGGTGGAGTTAAAAGGCATAGATAAGAAGATTGACAAGTTGGTTAAAGAGGTTGAGTTTGCAGAGGCAAGCCCTATTCGGGATAATAGCCAGCTGCTAGAGCATGTATTTGCTGATCCTAGAAACTGTAGAATTGGCCCTGATCCAAGGCACAAAGTGAAGACTGGCGTATTAGCCAGAGAGGAGAACAATGAGGGTTTTGCAGTGCTCAAAACAACTACTGACAAATCAGGTTATGCTGAAGAAGTGATCATTGGGATGAATATTGCTGCATCTGGAGTTTATGGGAAGGACAAAATTTCTGATCTGAATTTCAAAAGAAAGGTTGCTGAACTGTGGAGTAAGTCTTTGATGGTGGATTGCAATCTCAAGGCTCCCTTGCCCTTGTCCTCGTCCTTATATCAGATCTTTGCTACAACAAGGATGTACGAGAAAAATACTGCACCGTTAATCTTATGGAAACCGCAGGTTCTAAGTTCTACTGGGAAGGTGAATTATTCTATAGTAGATGCCTGCTCACATATATGGGTGAAGGTAGATTCTACGGATTGTACTCGTAAAATGGTTGAGCATTTTTTTCACACGGATCCTTCAAGGATCTTTGATGAATGGCATACTGGCTTATTAGTCCCACATTTTGGAATGATATCTTGTGTTGTTGTTGTCAGTTTTGCGATTGCATTTCACGTCCCCATTGGTGTTTTTTTTGCTCATGAAGAAGTATTCTCATGGTGGCAAAATTCTCTACCTTGGAGGACCCTTTTCATCATTGATGTAGTAACTGAGATGATCAAATCTTTCACTCAATTCTGCTGGGGCAAGAAATCTGATCCATTTGGTCGAGGAGATATGATAATGATTTATGTAAAATCAGGAGCATGCAATTACAGCAGCTTAGATGTAGTGCTAGTATCATCGGTTGGAATCAAAAAGTTATTTTATCTTTTATTTCCCTTTTTCATTTCCTGGTTTGAGCTCCTTTCAATTCTAAATTATCTCTGCTTGTATGGAAGTCTTGGCGGAGCAGTTTCAAGTTCAAGAACCTTGAGGACTAGCTTCTTGAAGGGTGGAACAAAGACCAATATTGCTAGGCATTCTGCAACCAAATATATCAGAGGTCACAATGATATCATTACTAGTTGTGTCCTTGCAAATAATAAGTCTTCCCATGTAATTGAGCAAGTATTCGAGTTTGGGTGCTCCGATAATGAGCTCAAGCTGGAAATTCACTTTCCTAATATCATGAAGAATCTCCTTAGAATTGCTCTCAAGATAGTAGGAGAGAAGAATACTCTACTACCAGGTGATATTGTTGTTATATTGGGCATGGGGCGCTAAGTTAACACATAATTAGTGTGAGTTTGTTGTCATTTCTTTGAAGACCTATGATGCATGTCTCAATCAAGGCTTTACTAGTTTCAAGGCTAGTAACTTTAGTATTCCAGTTTGACTTATAATAGCCAGAGAAACTGCTACTTTTCGAGTCGTAATGAATAATCTGCTTATATTTCTTCATCCTAAACCACTTTATCATTTGACCATATCTTTTGTTTCAAGTATGCCATCATTGGTGTTAAGATTCTCGATTCAAGTTCACCTGAAGAAAGAAAGAAAGTCCTTAGTGAAGTACATCGAAATGGAGGACAATTTGAAGTTGGGTGTATTACTGGAGCTTATGGCTAATGGTGTGGTTACTTTGAGCTCATGCTTTGCCCAAGAATATGTTTTTGGTATTGAGAATGACATCAAATATGGTAGAACTACTATTATGGATGAATTTATTTTACTCAAAGAGACCAAACCAGTTGGTGAGAAAATCTTCTTGAAAAGCTTCTTTGGTAGATTTAGAGAACAAGCAGGCTCCAACATTCTTGTTGTTGCAGTTTACCAGCTCTTTGTAATAAAAGTTCAAATGTTAGCTCATGGATTCGACAGAAAGAAGATTGACTTACTTGAAATGTTCTTTTGTAACAAAACTAAAGGTGGACTGGACATTGAAGGTTTTTGTGATCAGAAAGGTGGACATTTTTATATGCTTGGTCTTGTGCATATATTGGTGATTGTTGTCAAAGTAGTTTGTTTATGTGTATTGATTGGTGCTTTAAAGGCAAGAGTTCTCTTTAAGCTTGGCCTTGTTGCTGCTGAATTGCTTATAGCAGAAGTTGGCAGAGTATGGGAGCTATATGTGGGACTTATACAAGCTATTCCTTCTTTT
Source organism: Nicotiana glauca (assembly GCA_026770625.1). Lineage (NCBI taxonomy): Eukaryota > Viridiplantae > Streptophyta > Magnoliopsida > Solanales > Solanaceae > Nicotiana > Nicotiana glauca. The sequence goes on from MU738126.1 coordinate 19,214, forward strand.
GAGAGTATGTCTTTCCATCTCCCCTCCCTTGAGGACAAGGAAGTTCTTAACGGAGGAGAATTGATACGATATAAAATGGGAGAGATTGGCACTATAGGTCGAACTTGTACAATGAGCTTGTAAGGTTGCACAGTGAAGTTAGTGAGAGGGATCAGTTGATTAATTAACAAGTTTTATTTCTTGCATTTCAGTCCATTTAGCTAGATTGCTTTATTATTTTATACCCCTTATAAGTTTTCCTTATTTTCTTTTAGCCCTTAGGTCTTTTGCTCTATATGTACTGAGCATCAGCTCATTTTGAAGGCATGAATGAAACTCTTTTCTATTTTACCCTAGTTTTTATCTTCTGCATTTCTCCTTTTTTCTTCCTTTTTCTTTATTTTTCCTGTTCAACGTTACTGTTCCAGTGCCTAGCGTATCAAGTGCTCAACCCAAAAATCAGTCACGCTCCACCATTAACACCAAGAGGCAAAATTCATTCTTACTACCATTTTGGCAAGAGTTTAGAGAGCTCAAAGCTTCAGCCCTTCAAAACTGATTCGAGATCAATTTCTGTTCAAGGAAGGGTCTGCTTGAGGTCGCCGTTCGAGTTTCCGGTCGGGGTAAGCTGTTTTTGTTCAAAAACTTTATTGAGATCCACTGTTCCAAATTCATTGTTCGTTCAATCTTCCCCTACTCTGTTGCTATAACTGCTGGAATTTCTATATTAAATAGCAATTTCAGGTTCATCTCTCTTTCCCTTTCCTAAATTTTTAGTGTGAATCTCTATGGTGATAAGTGTGTTAATGGCCTTTTGATTATTTGTTTGCTTTCGTTTAGTGTTCTGCAATTCTATACAACTGTCACACCTCCTTTTTTCGAAGATAGCTTTTATCGGCTTTTACTACACTCCGGAAAGGGATATAGTAAGAAAGGAGTTTTTCCAATTTAAGGACAATCGAAACGGGATTCATTTTTATTTAAGATTCAGAGTCGCCACTTGGAAGATTTATGGTGTCCCAAGTCATCGGTTTGAATCCCGAATCGAGGAAGGGTTTGACTCTGTTTAACAGTCGCGAACCAGAAATCCGGGTAAGGAATTCTGTTAACCCGGGAGAAGGTGTCAGGCATTCCCGAGTTCCATGGTTCTAGCACGGTCGCTCAACTGTTATATTTTGCTAAAAATTAATTTTTTGTACATGTTACCTTACTTGTGCAATTTTAAAATTAATTACCTCTTTTATTAATTATTTTATTTAAGAAAGTGAACGTCGTTTAAGCACATGTTTTCAGATCACGTCACATGAAATGAACCCGGATCCTTGACACATTCTTACTCGACATTTTCGGATTTGGATTTGGATTGCATGAAATGCACACCCGTATTAGGAAGGTAAGATTATTAAAAATCGCACCTAAAGCGGCTAACGTATTGTTATCTTTTGGGAAAGCCGTGAAATTCACTAAATGGCCTATCCCTAATACTAAGTATTTTAGTAAGTAATTAATGAGGGCCCCGCAATTGTGTATTTTTATTTGGCGAGGCTCGTTTTATTTTTATTTATTAAAGGCCAAACGAAAGTAGCTACGTTTTCTATTTTTATCTCTAAAGGTCAATTAATCCGTGAATATAAATTCGAACTCCCAATTCAAGTCCGAACTCAAACAAAAAGGAGAACCTTTTAGCTTGAGCCCACTACCTAATTAAGAATTTAATTTTATATTCATATATTAATTTTCCATGTCCCTAGCTATTTATTTTATTTATTTTTTAATGTCATTATATCTGGATCTTGCCTTTATCCACATTTCAGCAAGGCTTTTCAGCAGAAGAAGCTAAACGGGTCAATTAACACTAATGAATTAGTGACTACCTCAAACCTATCCCAAATCTGAGTGAATATCACTCTAGTTAAATCTGGGCCTCCTGTTAAAGTATTTGTCCCAAACAGTTTGCATATAAACTATTTAACTTTGACTATTAATTCAAAATTGGCCTCAAATTTAACTTGAGATATTTAAATTCTGATATTATTTTAGTTTATTCGAATGTGTTCACCAAATTTCTAAAAAATATAATCAATCAATATGAGATCAAATAGAAATATACTAAGTAAGAATACTAAATAAAACGATTCAGTTTTTTTTTTATATGAATTCATACAAAATACTTGCAAAAGCTTAAGTCCAATAAAACTTCATCAATTTTTAATTCAATTGTACTCTTATACCTTTGTTATTAATACTAACATATTATCAAATCTGTTACTCACCATTTCATTTTAGAATAACCACCAGCTACTTTAAATTTTTTTTATTAAAAACGAACACCTAACAGCATGAACAACAGTATCGAACTGATTCAAAACTAAACATAATACTCATACAATTGAGAAATGAAATTACACAATTTGTTACTTATCTTAGTCTAATTTCAGTTATATACAACACTCTATACTAACTTTCATTCTTCATAATTTGTAAAAATTAAAATCTGAAAGTATCATTCTATAATAGTAAACTAACTAACAGCTCATTACTGTAATGGTCATTAACAGTTCTCAAGTCCAAATTTCAAATACAAATATTATCTAAAAATCTAAAATTGATACGATTCAAACTATGACTAAGTACAGAAGTTCAAAAAGGATCATCAATCAGGCATTTT
>MU738130.1:0-13112 GCA_026770625.1 Nicotiana glauca
TTTTTTTTAAATAACTGATCCCGTTCCGACCGTCCTTTATTTGGAAAAACTCTTTTTGCGCTTATATATATATATGTACTTTTCGCCGGAGTATGTTAAGGCGCCGTAAAAAAGAGGTGTGACAGCCATGATGCTTATGAGTGATTATTCCACAATGTTGTTATGTTGATAGGATGTTTTTATGTGTATCGAGGTAGTGAATGACTTGAAGGAAGGTTTACTCAGTGCATGATCTATAGATTCGGTATTTTATTCCCGGCAGGGGAAAGGCAATCAAGCAGAGAATGTTCAGGTTTTGGTTGACAAGGTATCGATACTTGGTATTTGCTAGCGTGGCAAAATTTTCTTCTATGATGGGGTGTTGTTGTGCTTATTAAATGTACTAGATTCGCCGGTGTTATGATCTTCTACAATTTGCCTTTGGAGTAGGATATTGCAGGTCAGTATTGAAGAAGCGACTGTTAGATGTCGCGAGGTAAGGTGGTTCAGGGTTTAATTGGCATTTATAATATTGGCAGCTTGAGAGAGATGATCTCCAGCAAAATTTAAAGTTAGTAGCGATTTGTGGATTCAAGTGCTACGAAGATAGATTTTATTAAGGCAACAACTGAGTAGCAAATGATGAGGAAAGATGTGTGGAAAGTGTCAGACGGTGGCTAAAATTCCTAGAAGGCTAGGTGTATGAAGCAAAGATCAAGTAGTTGATTAAAGAAGTGAGTTTGCCCAAAGTGGGAGAGTGGCGGATGTTGCATATGGGCTTGGTGGTAGGATGATTACGTACCTTAACGAGAGTTTGGAATGATTTGGGATTTTAGTGGCTGGCGATTGAAGTCTACAGGTTTAATTGGAAGTATGGGCTAATATGCAGCAAAAAGATAGATTGTGCGAATGTGGTTGATGATTCAGAGTATAAAAAGGGGGTTTTACAGAAAGAATCCGAGAATTTAGGGGGTTGATTGCGTAAGGTTATGTCAATAAGAGATAAGGAATCCCGGTGAGTTCCAGAGTTGTGTAATAGTGGCTTCAAGCTAAGTGGGAGAGTCCCACAGCCTATGATTGGGTTGCACGGTTAACCACTTGCGAGGTTTTCTGGTTGTTAGCATATTTATGGGTTATTTTGGCTATGGGAAAAGAACATAAGTGGTGATTTGAGCAAAGGAATTGTTAAAGGGTGCTATGGTTGGCCTTATTAGCTCATGTTCAGACTTGGGGAAGGATTCAGGACTTATGCCTTGTATGGATGCGGGTTTCAAGGGGAGTGATTCCACCGGATGCCTTGTCGAGAGGGTATTCATGTGTTATAAGATTTATAGAGTTGATTATATTCGGGACCAAGTCAGAGCAGTTGGCTCTCAGCAATGGTCCTAATGGATTCAAAAAGAGGTAAAGTATGGTACCTAATGATTTCGAGCCTATAAGTACAATTAATAATCAAGCTTTTGCAGCAGCTTATGAGTGGAGGACCAGAATATTCTATGATATTTTGAATTGCAGTGTAGCACTTGAGAGAATGATGAGAAAGGACTTCAGATTCATAGAAGGATTAGCAGAATGGGAATATCAGTTGAGGGTGCGAATGTGCGCACAAGGAAGGTATGAAATGGTTCATGGGATTTGAGACAGCATGGTCTCGCGGTTCTAGGTCACTCGGGGTGAGTGAAGATGGAGTGTGTTATGTGTTGAAAGGAGTTGTTATTATTACTAAGGCAATCGAGGTAAATCGAAGGAAGATATATTGGTTAACCACAGTTGAGTTGGCGTATTGGTGGTAGAGGTCAGTTCCTTCAGCGTGATCAAGTTATGCATGTGATTTGTGGCGGTATGTGTGAGGCTTGTCGGTCACCGTAATTAATGTTGTTCAGAAGCATTCTTCTGTTATGGCCTGTTATGTGTAGCCGGATCCCGGAAGGGCTATGGTGGCTTAGACCACTACTTAGATGTTTGCCTATATTACGGTTATGAGAACTTACCTGTGTGTTGCTATGGTTCTCCTGAAGTGAGTCCAATGAAAAGCTTTTATTAGCACGTTGGGTGTAGTGAGTGGTATGGAATTTGAAGTAAAGATCAAGGTAACGTCCCATTGTGGACAAGGATGTCACGAGCTCGGATGAGCATGGAAAGAGTTTCGATGTTTAAGGTAAGTTGGTATTGTCTTCAGCGTTACCTGAGAATGGTGTTTTGTGAAAAAGGCTTTGCATCCTGGTTAATGATTCTTGATCGCTTTTCAACGTTAGTGCGGCCAGTGGTTTGGATGTGCGGACCCGTTATTTATTTCGGAAGGTTGTGGGAGCGTGTCCCATAGGAAGATTGTATAAGTGTGACATGTAGTCACTTGATTGATTAAAGATTTAAACCAAGTATGAGGATTGTGGTAATATCATTAATTTGAGAATTTATGCCTGGAGGGCACTCTGTTTATTATGTTATGGACTGTGGAGGTTCGCTTCGGTTATGAGAGTTGTTCTTCTGTGTCATGAGAAAAGGGGAGTTATTATGGACCTTTGAAAGGTTATTAGCCTAGTTGGTGCAATCAAAAATCGGCTTGAGATCAGTGGATTGATTTAAATGTGAATAGGGGCTTTATATCAGGCCAGATGCGTTCATCTCAGCAATACGCTCCTTATGGAAGGGAGTCGGGGTGTTATTTCGTTGTCATCTATTTTATGTAATGATGTATTACGTTGTGCGAGTTGTGAGATGGCTTGGTGAATTTCTTATGTGTTGAGGTTCCGCATAGAGATGAGGTTATATGAGAAGGATGGCTCTTGAGATTCAGATCATATATCGCTCTTCAGTTGTGCTCGAGTTTGTGGATTATAGCGTTATATGTCTCCCCAGGGAATGGTATTATACACTTAGCGTGTTTACGACTGATATTCAGTATTTTGTTGTAATGATCAATTTAGCTTCGTGTACATCTCCTTATGTGAGTTCCATGTGTGGATCGGGTAGCATGCTGCCATGGGTATGTTATTTGGATCGGGTGGCACGTCGCCATGGTTATGTTGTGTGGATCAGGTGGCACGCCACCATGCTTATAATTGCTCGGATCGAGTTGCGCGCTGCAACAATGTGATGTTCAGTACAGTTCCCCATATCTATTTATTATGTTCTGTTTCCTATTTTCTGAAGGAAACTCATATTAGCTGTGCGCCCGTATCGAATGTATGTTTCGTGAGCGGGGTAATTGAAATTCCTTTTCAGTGTTCATTTTCCTTTTTGTATCGCATTCTAATTGGTAGCCTATTGGCACATTGTGGCTTCATATGAGACTTTTGGTCATGTCGGGGTGGCTTATTGCCTGAGCAGTTCGTACTGGGTGAGACGAAATTATTGGATTTAGGATCAGTGCAATCTAATTACGTGAAATATATTAAGGAGCAAAGATCATTATTTGGTTCAGAATGAGGTAATGTTTCTAGTCAGAAGTATAGACTCAATGATTGGTTGACTCAACAGTTGATTATGAATTTCTGCACGTCTCTTCCGTTGTGGCGGCATTGTAAGAGTTAGGGTAAGACATGTGTATGTCATGGGGTGCAATGGGAGTATCAGATTTGTGGAATTTGACTAAGTTGATCAGAAAATGTTATTGTGGTCCAGTGAGTAAAGTGATGCTAGGTGTGAATTCAGCAAAGTTATGCAGCCATGTTTGGGTAAAGTGTGTAGTGATTGATATGGTGATCTTATGTTGGAAATAGGTCGGGCATAGAATTCCGGATGCTGGAATTGGGCTCTAAGGCTTATTTGCTTGAATAAAAGGGAATATCTTTAGAATTGATCGAGCTTATTTGCTCAACTGAGTTGTGGTAGCATGGGAAGGTACATGAGAAGTTAAACAATGATTTCGGACTACTTCGGTGTAGTTCTCAGCACGTTCGAGGACAAACGTATGTTTAAGTGGGAGAGAATGTAACGACCCGATCGGTCGTTTCGAGCCCTAGCGCGTCGTTCAGCAGTCTGAGGCCATGAACAACTTCATTTTAGGTATTATGACTTGTACGCTTAAGCGGAATTAAGTTTCGGGAAGTTCAGAGTTGATTTGGAAATTTGAAAGCTTAAAGTTGAAAGAATTAACTAGCATTGGAATTATGAGTAAACAACCTCCGAATTGGGATCTGAAGGTTCCAGCAGGTTCGTATAATGATTTCGGACTTGGGCGTATGCCCAGATCGGATTTTGGACTACCCAGGAGCATTTTGGCGCCTATTGTGGAAAGTAGCATTTTGAAAGAAATTTTATAAGTTTGGGTAGAAGTGCATTTCAGTGATATCGATGTCCGTTTGGGATTCCGAGTCTGAGAGCAGCTCCGTATGGTGATTCTGGAGTTGGGAGCGCGATCGAAAGTGAATTCAGAGGTCCGTAGGTCATTTTGGAAACATTTGGCTAAAGATAGAAATTTGATGGTTTTTGAGAAGTTTGACCAGAAGTGAACTTTTTGATATCCGGGTCGGAATCCGATTTCGAAAATTGGAGTAGGTACGTAATGTCGAATATGACTTGTGTGCAAAATTTGGGGTGAATCGAACGTGATTTGATAGGTTTCGACATCGAATGTAGAAGTTCAAAATTTCAAAATTCATAAAGCTTGAATTGGGGTGTAATTCATCGTTTTAGCATTGTTAGATATGATTTGAGGCCTCGAGCAAGTCCGTAATGTATATAAGGACTGGTTGATAGGTTTGTTTCAGGTCCCGGGGCCTCGGGCATGTTTTGAATGCTCAATGGATCGATTTTTGCCTTGTGAGGATTGCTGGTTTTCTGGTATAAGTGCAGCAGGTTTTTACTCTATGCGATCGCGAGAGAAGGTCTGCGATCGCATAGAGTAGGAGTTGAGAGAGTTGGAGTCTGGCCTACGCGATCATAGGAGGTGCAATGCGATCGCAGAGGCTGGGCTTATGTGATCGCAGGGTTGGTGTCGCGATCGCGCAAAAGGAATTATGGAGGCAGCAAAGTTGCCTATGCGATCGCGGGGCTATGTTTGCGATCGCATAGAAGCATCGCCTGGGCAGTGTTCTTTTAAAATCGGGGTTTGGCTCATTTTCAATTGATATCTTCCATGGGAGCCGATTTTGGAGCAACTTTGGAGTGTCATTTTCATCACCAAGCATGAGGTAAGTGATTTCTACTGGTTTTGAGTTAAATACAAGGTTTATATATTGATTTAGACATTGAAATTTGTAGAAAACTTGGGGTTTGAGGGAAAACCTAGAAAATTAGTATTCTTGGAATTTGACCACGATTTTGGGTATGGAATTTATAGAAAAGCATATATTTGAATTCGTGAGGCTATGGGTAAACTTTATCTTCGAAAAATTTCGAATTCTGGGCACGTGGGCCCGAGGGCATTTTTGTTAACTTTTCGACCGGGGTTAGGAATTGTTATAAATTGGATTATAATGAGTGCCTTAGCATATATTAATGGGTTTACATAATTATTGGCTAGTTTTGGAGCGTTGTGCATCGATTCGAGTCTTCGAAAGGGCGTGGAATGCCGGTTATGGATCTTCGGAGCGAGGTAAGTCTCTTTTCTAACCTTGTAAGAGGGAATTGTCCCCATAGGTAAAATAATTGGTTAAGTGCTCCTATTTGTGGGGGCTACGTGCGCACGAGGTGATGAGAGTCCGTGCGTAGCTATTATTATGCTATTGTCCGGGCAGTTTAGGACCCAAGAGCATGTTATACTTGGATTATTTGTGAACTAATTGACAGCTTCAATTGCTTAAATTGCATTGAATTAGTAAATAAATTTCTAAAAGGATTAAACATCATTTTCTTAAATGGTTAAAAGAGGATTGCCTTTCTTTGGATAATTGCTCCGTGTGGACTCTTGATTGACTGTCTATGTATGTTTAAGTTTTGGAGCGGGCCGAACGCCTCGGCAGATAAAATAGATGCATCTATGGTTCGCGCTGCTCGACCCTCGGCAGTGCACAGTTTACATTTCTGTTGGAGCGGGCCGTCGACCTCGGCATGATTTGCGCATACTTGTATTGCTTGCCTTGAAACTTATTAAAGTTGTTATAGCCTTTTTATGGCTTAAGAATATATGTATAAATAATAAAAAAGAATGATTTCCTATAAAAGAAAGAATTGTTTATTTGCTTCAACCCATTGAAATATAATCATGTTTATAAAAATTTACAATTTAATATGTTATGGATATATAATATCATTGGACCATTAGTAAGTGTCGAAGTCGCCATCTCGTCTCTACTTCTTCGAGATTAGACGGGATACTCATTGGGTACACGTTGTTTTCGTACTCATACTACACTTCTGTGCATTTTTGTTGAACATGCATATGCTTCTCTAGTGGCTTGCTGGGCGTAGTAGCACGGATGACACAGAGACTTAGGTGAGCTGTACTTCTCAAGGTGATCCGCAGCCAGCAAAGTCTCTTTCTGTTTTCTATATTTAATTCTGTCCAATATTGTATTCTGAACGATTGTTGTATTACATTATTTCTTAGAAATTACTCATGCACTCGTGATATCGGGTTTTGGGAGGATTTTTTGATTATTAAATATTATGTTTTGTTAAAGACTTCGTGGTTATTTTTGTAAATTTTATTATTCGTTATTTAATGCATAAAGAAAAATGATTTTAGATAATACAAAAATTGAAAGTTAATTAAGTATTTTGGTTGGCTTACCTGACAGCGGTGTCCGGCGCCACCACGACCCTCGGTGGATTTTGGGTCGTGACACCTACTCATTGTTCAGGTGTATGTTGATGATATCATTTTTGGGACAACAGCTGATTCTCTGTATGAAGAATTTGCAAAACTAATGGGAAGTGAGTTTGAAATGAGCATGATGGGAGAGCTGAATTTCTTCTTGTTTATTCAAGTGAAGCAGTCCACGAAGTACATTCATCTGTTAGAAGAAATACATCAAGAAGCTCTTGAAGAGGTTTGATATGGAAGCATCAAAAGTAATATACACTCCCATTGCTACTGTTGATACCCAATTTTTTTCTATCTTTTTTATATGCATAAATACCTTCAAAATAGCATATATATGCATATATAATCATGTATAAGGTTTATATAATTTTAAGGATTTTTAATTGACTTATTTCCTCCCCTTTTACTCATAAAATCCCAAATAATTATTCCTCAAATTATTGTTGGGGTGATTTAGTCATTTTAATTCTATATTTGTGTCAAAATATTGGTAAAATATTTTAGTGCATTTTTATAATTATATTTGTATTTTTAAAGCTAAATTGTATATAATTGCAATATTAGCCTCATTAATTTATAATTACATTTATATGTATAAAATTGATCTTCTGTATTTTTAAAATGTTAAATATCTATTTTAAATTATTTTAGTATACAAAATTATTTTCTAGAAATTATCTATTATAAATTATATAGAAAAAAATTAGCTATTTAAAATATTGCCAGATTTGCATTTGAATTTTAACCCAACCCCAGCCCAATTTCGTATTAAAATTACCCGACACAAATCCTAAACCCGCCCACCTGACACAACACCAATTAAATCCTGGCCATTGATCTGAGAGATCAACAGCCCGTATTAGCCCTTACCATTTCTAATTCCAAACGACCCCTAACCCTAGCTCATTATTCAGAGACTGCCGCCTCTATATTCTCTCATCTCCTCTACTCTCTCAACCACTCAACCTAACCCTAGATCCTTCAACCGTTGAGCACTCTTCTCCAGTGATCTCCCATCAACTCCTAAGCCTCTAATGGCTCTTCTAATGCTATGTATGCCTTCTCTAAGGTCTTCAAGGGCCCAAGGCCATGCCGACTTGCACCTAGGGTTCGTCATTTGTCTGTTCTTGGCTACTTTAGTGTGATTTCGAGCAAACCCTGTTGTACTTGTTATGATCCTTGGGGTCTTAGAGAGGTACTTTCATCTCTATTTGGGTTTCTTCTAAAACCCTAATTTCTTCCTATATCTCTTAGATATGTACAAATCTAGGACTATTCGAGTAGGTTTGTTTAGTATTTTACAATGTCCTTGGAACTCTTTACAATAATCGTTTGATTTCAAGTGTTTCGTCTTCTTCTAAAAATTAGGGTTTTTGGAACTTCTTCTAAAACTTTGTTTAAACTGATTCTTTATGTTTAAACTTCTATCTCTTGCCTATTTTGACTGATTCTATGATTTTACTACCTTTTCAACTCGTCTATGTTGAAAGCCCTAATTTTCTAGATTTCTTCGTTTGGTTCTATGTATTAGCATGACTACTCATTTCTTGTCTGAGTTTCTATGACTATCTTGCTTCAAATATGTTCTTACTAAGTTTTTTATCACCTCTATGTGTTTGTGGTCATCTTGACTGGTCAATACTTGCCTCTTTGCTTGCTATGTTTGGTTACTTCTATCTCACTCTATTTATATGTTGAAACATTGACTCATGACTCTCTGATAACGCCCAACTATGCCTTATAAAAAGGACTAAGCGAATGTTGCAAATATTATCTGAGTATTTAGTCTAGAGTCGAAACCACAAGGAATTAACCTATCAATTACTCTTGCTAAACTCACTAAATTCTACATAATCAACTTCCCAAACGTTTTGAATAACAATTGAGGATATTTTTACTAACTATAACTGACTGCAATTAAGTAACTAAAGACTAACTATGATTAAGTTGTAAACAATTAAGAGAAGGATCTAAGGTTATGATTTCCCCTATTGATGGAATTCCTTCCGGTTATGTTTCACATAGATTTTCGTAATCGTCTCTATCGATCATGAGCACTCTTATTACCATAAATCTCTCCCGAGTAATCACGACAATTTACTAGACGCACTCTCCCGAGTTACACTAGCTGGCTTTTAATATAGCTCACTTTAGATCGCACCCAAGGCTTCATTATCCCTAATCCTGCCTTTAAACTCTCGGTTATTGATCCTTCATATACTCTGGGAGTGATGTTGTTCAACAATTACCTAAATATGCACTCTCTCCAGAGTAATACATACTAAATAGGCACAGCTAATTGAGGATCTTATCAATTAACTACAACAAGAACGTAGTTGAACAAATAGAGATTAAACTGGGCAAACTATATTAACATAACATGAAGTTCATCCTTTAGTAGGTTCCATCAAAACCTTGGACTAAATATTTAGCTACTCATAGCAAAGCAAGATAAAACCACAAAAGTATTCATAATGTGCAATTGAAATAACAAAGAGAAGATAAAAAAAATCTAATGGTTGATTGCTCTTCTCACACTTGTTCTTGCCTCCAATTCAATCTAAAAACCTTGATAATGTTCCTTTGGGCGAGCTGAAACTTTTATAGGTTAAGTGGAATTACCCCCGAACTTCCAAGTTTACCCCTGATTTCTATTTTTTCGAACTGGACTAGCGCGGTCGCGCTAGTGGGCGCGCTACTGACCGCGCATATGGCCTAGTATTCTGCCTCTAACTCTTGGGCTAGCACGGTCGCGCTAGTGGGCGCACTAGTCTGGGTCATCATTTCAGCCCTTCTTTCTCTCTTCTTTCAATGTACTCAGCTCCGAGGGGCTTCCCTTGCTTCAATTTAGCTCCAAATACAGTTCTAAGTCCTCATATGCGCAACTCACTCCTGCAAAACATGAAATTCACAATTAGATCCAATTTATCATAATTTAACTATCCTATAATAGTGAAACATAGTCAAGCTAGGGCATAAACAATTGCCAAATTACATGAATCTAGCCTATTATCAACACCCCACACTTAAATCATTGCTAGTCCTCGAGCAATCCGCCACACTCTATAAAGGTTCCTCCACTAAGCTTTTCCCCTAACGTATCACACCAAGAACAAATCACAAAAATTATGTCTAGCAGTGAACAATTTTTGCCTCAAAAGTTGACTCTCACGTGCCGTGCAATATTCGTACTTACTCAAATTACTCTATACAGAAGTCAAGACTCACCTTTCTTTCGTGAATCACATGCCCTCACATCACACAAGAAAGTAGTTCCACAAATAATAATATTAAGAACAATTAGGAACTTAGATAGACAAAATTTGCTCACTCTCAAAAAGAACATTCACTTGCCACAAAGATACACCATAGGCTTGCCCGTAGTGTACTACTCTACTAATCGAGCCCATTCAGTCTAAGATCATTTAAGGCTTCATTTGGTTGTAATGTAGGCTAAGGGACGGGTAGGATATAATTGGATATAGTGACTAGCCTCCCTAAGCACTTTTAATACAATCACATTAACCTTCAAAACCATACTTATGTCAACCAGACATTCCACCGCATTTTTATTTCTAACACCCTATTACATTAGGTGCAATTGTATCAAGTCACCACTTATCAAATACCACATTTACTCATTCTCTTTTTTTTTAATTTAAGTGGTGCTTATTATTTTATTTTTCCAAAAACTGCACCTTTCCTCTATTTCATCGGTTCCACTCAAAAACCAAACCACCACCCCATACTTTAGCTTTTGCATATTTCAAGACCATTCAAGTGCTCATGGGAGGTAAAGGGGTTCAAATAGATGGACCATTCAAACACTTGGGTAAGGTTCACAATGTGGTTGCCAAAGAAACAGGCTTATAGGCTCAATGGGTTGACTACGATATATTACATTTAGATGGGTCTACTTTATATATCCGGCTTAACAAAGAAATACCTATATCACTTGTAAGATTGAATAAAGCTTCTATTTCACTTTGTAAACACACGGGCAAGTTCTAGGCATCAAATGTAGAGCATAGATTACAGTACAACTCACGCACACATGAAACATGACTCACTCCAGATTGGCTTATCAAGACACTCTCGTTTGAGTATTCAAGTCAGTTACAAACAAACAATTTAAGGCACTTTAGCAAGAATCAACCACTAAGACTAAGAGTTACACTCTAGTGTCTACTGTGTTCAGGTGTATCAACGCCAAGGGTTTCTTTTTCTATTTCAGCTCATAGCCCATCAATACTAACTAAAAACTAAAAACAAAATAAACAAAAACTAACTACACCCGGTTCAAGCAAAACCCTTTGGAAAAGAACCGTGGCCCAAAGAAAAACCAAGGGAGAGTTACTAAACTACCTAAAAAAAATCTTTTTGATATTTTTTAGTCTTACTTCCCTCAAGAAAACTGTCTAAAAGATCCATCATCAGAAAAAGTCCCCATATTTCTATTTTTTCCCTTCAAATTTTTACGTCGACTTAGGCCCTCAAGAACCCCGTCGAAAGAGATCCGTCGTCGGGAAAATTCAACTTACCTACTTTAAACTTACCTAATTTAACTATTACTCAAAACCACCAAAATCACTCAAGAAAAACAAAGGAAACATCCAACAGTCAAGTTGTTACATATACATACATACATTGAAGTATCCCCACCCCACACTTAAAAGGAAGACATGTCCTCATGGAATACAAAATGAAGAACAGTGAGGTAAAGGAACTTCCCTGAAAGATCACTCTTGATCGGAGACTGTGTATGGGTTCAAATTGCAAGTACGACCCAGAGCTATCAACCAACCCAATATTTTCTTCTCCGATTTCACCAGCTGGGCAGCCACTACGTCAACTCGTGTACCCAAGTCAGCGATCGAGGTACGCAATCCAGCCACCTCCTGCTCTAAAGCTACAGCTCCAAATGGTGCTACAGTCCAGATGGCGCTGCAGCTGCTGCAATTTGCTCTTGGGTCTATGGCTCGGCCCCCCCATCCTCCTGCAGAGCCTCCTCTTCCTCAGAGTCATCAGATTCACCACTATCATCACCACCTGCTGCCACTGGCTCCTTAACAGTAGTGACCTTCTCTGCTCGAATCTTGTGGTCTTTTGTCACTCTCCTATCCACATCAAGATTTTTTGACACATGAGCTGCCCAACAAAGTTTAGTATCTAAGGAAGGGAAGAAGAACCCATACCCTTTCACTGGACAATGGTTGAACATCTCCTCATGAATCACTTTGGCCACGTCAAAGTTGTGACCATTAATAAACCACCAAATAGAGCTGCACGAGGACCATTCACCTCTGTAGTGTTGGAAGACAGGATCAGGCGGTTGTTGATAACATACAACCAGCACTTCCCTTCAAAGGTTAGCACCGAGGAGTGAAACTTCTGACCATACTTCATCCAGACAATATCCTTTTTAGGTACATAGACTGTTTCAAAGAACCTCACCCACTACATGTGTGATCTGCCATACCCCTCATAATAGTCATCATATGGATCCACAAGAGGCGGTAGCTGGTAATTCCTCCGTATAGCCTCAACAGAGGCATCCACCGCCTTTCTATGCACAATTACTATTCCATTCACATGTTCTTTCACATTGGCATAAAACTAGCGGACAACCAACATATTCCCCTCATCTGGATCATCAATGAAAGTTTGTAACTCCCACCTTACTAGCTCAATATAGATGTGAGGGCAGCCCAGCTGGACTGACCCTATATTTATTCCCCTTTTTGGTATCGGCTTCTTAAGGGCCTTATCCGCAAAGCGGTCCTGAGCCTTGGCAGATACAAACCTGCTACTATCAAAAGGACAAGCAGGAGCTGACCTACGTGCCTTGGACGATCTAGCTTGATTACTGGAAAAGGCATCTGTGGTGCGACATTTCCTAAATAGAGCCATAGTACCTGGAAAAAGGAATAATATTATCACAGCCCAAAAATATTGTGATGCAATATGGTTACTCAGACTTCACACGCATAATTGGTCATAATTACTCAATTATATTCACTGAGGTATTTAAACAAATTCCTTGTGGGCTTTAATACTCAGACTCCTTTTCAAACATGTTACAACCCCAATACCACCACAATGTCCCCAAAATCACATACTAAGTCAAGCTACAACTCCACCAACCTTACCACCCACAATCACTACAACATATGCTATAAATTTCTATTAAGAAAAGAAAAGAAAAGAAAAAGATACTACATAAATAAAACAAAGAAAAACAAAAATCTTGAAAAAAAAAAGAAAAATGGCACAAAGAAATCATAACTACAGTGAGAGAATGTGGGGAGAAGTGAAGAAGAGTAGGAGAGAGCGTGGCTTGAAACTTGGGGAAGGTGGTTGGGAATTGAAGAAAAGGGGAGTTGAAGAAGATGGAATTTTGAAGAAGAAGGGAGTTACGGTGGGG